>JAOBYJ020107018.1:0-10404 GCA_025403565.2 Palythoa heliodiscus
TTTCACACACTTGCGAAGTACATAACTAAAAGTCACTCGTAGAAACCAAGTTTAAATCACTTTGAGCCAAACAACAAAAACTCACTTCTGGAAACCAAGTTTGAAACACCCTGGGCCCTGGTGGTATATCCTCCTCCTCATTGTCATGTTGCAGCACAACCTTTGGTCGGAGTGTTCGACCACGCTTACTAACTGTTGGGGGTGGCTTTGGGGAAGATACTTGTGGTTTCTTCAATGAGCGAACTGTCTTACGCACTAGGTACTCTGCATGAAGGCCATCGCGGCTTACAAACCGACGATCTATGATTTCTGTTGTAGTTGTTCCTAAACAAAGGAATGGTCATTACAAAGAGTTTGGTGCTTAATGACCCTCATTCATTATTTATAATTTCTTCAAACACGTTAACTTGTTAATAAAACAAGGTCTGAATACAAGCTTAAAACCCAATTTATATCAAGCATCAAATATTACATTTTGAAGTACTACTTGGATTAAAATTTCAGACCATGATTTTTTTGTAGAAAATCAAAGTAGAAGTACCAAATAAACAACTTACCAAACCGTTTTGAGATACGAATCCAGAAAGTGTGTATTTTGGGGGCTTAAGTTTGGTGTTTTTATGTCTGCCATTAATCGAGTGCGAATTGCCGAATGAGTGGATATGACGTCAATGGCTCAACCCATGCTGTTAAAGTTACAGTGAATTTCTTTTCGCACCCTGCCATTGAAGAATATGTTGGACGTTTCAGACAAAACAATGAAGAAAGTGGATAGTTTTCAATGGATTATGCTTAACCTTGGTTTAAAAAGTCTTAAAAAAATCTCATGAGTTGAGTCATTGACATCACACAACAAAGCCGCTGTTTGAGATCTGGGGGCTCACGGATTCGCAATCTTGTAATATAATGGCGGACAGGATTTTGGCTAAATTCAGCAGCAAAATTTTCACAGTTTGAGATTTTATGCCCCTTTCAATTTTTGGAGATCTATATTTCTTATCATTTCCTATAACTTGGCAAACAAATTTTCGAAAAACAGTGATATCGATTTTCGTCCAAGTAGCATTTTAAGTATTCAATCAAAGCTTAACTTTTCTGTTTGTACTGCCTTAAATCACACAGCAGCAAATGACTTTGTTCTCAGCAAATTTTCAAGCTGTAGCTTTAAATCCACTATGAAAGAAATCCTTCATTGTCTCAAGCTTCTTTTTCTCTCGTTAAGTAACCAATTCCCCTTGTAGCTCAGTGGGTAGAGCATCTGACTGGTTCAGAGAGTCATGGGTTCGATTTTCGTTAGGGACTCATAAGTTTTTCTTCTGAGAAAAATAAGCTTCAGATAGCAAAACATTTCTTTCTTTCAGGTACTTTCAATACCTTGTTCACTGTCTTTGGTTATCTTTTTCTTTTCTCACCAAATGACTTTGCTTAGACTCAACACTGAAACAACATAATATTTAAGTTAGTTTCAAAGAGTACCTGTGCTGGTAAACATCGTGGTGCTGTTACTTCGAGGGGGTCGTACATTCATTTCTTCCCACTTCAAACATGAATGAAGGATGCGGCACTGTAGGCCTGCACCAGCTAACGTCTTCAGGCTTCGTGTTCTGTACCTCCAACCAAACTTGAACGATGGTCTGGGAAAGGATGCAGGCCAAGTGATGCCCACACCCTTGGTGTTATACAGGAATCCCTTCACTTCTTTCATACCAGCCTTCCTACCAAACGATTTCAGAAGATGTTTCTCAAGGCGAAAAATGTTAACTACACTGTGCCTTCTAGGCCATCTAGCTAAATTACAATCTATCAGCTTTCTTGGATCTCGTACCACTGGCCTCAATATAGGAAACCTTTCCTCGTGTTTAACTGGCTTAATGACAGGTTTTGTACTCTGTGTTACAGCCAAAGCAGGCTGTTGCTGTGATCGCAGCTCAGTGAGAGAACTTTTTGGAGTACTTATGGCAACTGTTTTGGGACCATTCACTGATGGGCTTTTTGCCTGCTGTGTTGCCAAAAGCGTAATAGGTCCAGAAACTGCTTGAGCAATGGCCTTAATTGGTGTTGCTGTCCTGACTCCAGCTGTGCCCTGCAAAGTCAGAGAGCCCCCAGATGGAGTCACAAAATGAATGGTTGATGATTGTCTTGATGGAAGACTAGTTGTTGAGATACTTGCAACCAATGCTGCTATACTTCGCACTGGAGCAGTACTTCCTACAGCTTGGCTTCCCTGCACAGCTGCTTTGGTATCAAGCTTGACAATGTTTGCTCCTTGTACCAGAGGAATGCTGATTTGATTTTGAACCTGTGAAGATGGTAAAATGGGGCGAGGGCCTCCTGCGAGCCCCTGCTGAGCAGCCTGGGGAACTATGGTGCGCACTGCTTGGGCAGCTTGTGGTGAAGCTGAGGCCTGCACAGGCACACCTTGAAGCTGAACCATACCCTGTGGAGTGCTGATCATGAATGTCTGAACAACAGACCCACTTGTAAGACCACTAGCAGTAGAAGAGATCATAAAATTCACTACTGTTTGTTGAGTTAAACCTGCGGTGCTGCAGGAACCCTGAGCCATAACTCTGCTTGGCAAAGCTGGTTTCTGAATAATGGTAGCTAGTTTGGGTGACACAGAAGCAACTGACTGTGTTGTACTTGCAGATGACTGGATAATTTTCGCACCAATGGGGACCTTCACGTCTGGAGATGTTGATACTGTCAAAGCTGTGTGAACGGAAGGAATAAGTTTGGTAGGTTGCATAGAAGAACTACTAACAGTTGCCAAGGGAACAGAGTCTTTAACTGTAGCCACAGTTGTTTTGACCGTAACCTCTGTTATTGGCTGGTTAATATTTGATGTTGTAGCAGCAGACGTTGTTGACAATGTCTGAACAGTAACAGTAGATTCATGCTCTGATAAACTCAAGGTTGATGGTAACGTACCAGCCTGTAAAATTGGTTTGTTATTATTTCCAGTGTTTACAATAGCTGAAGAGTCAATTGCCTTTGCTGACTGTGCTTTGGTCTCTAAACTATCCACGATTTTTGAGTTTGCACTGGACAGAGGATGCATTACATTTTCTGTTAAAACTGATACTGGTTTTGTAATATTATCGCAGCCATGAGATAACTGTGGTTTAGTTTGTTTTACCACTGATGGTGGCTCTGTTACAATATTTGAAAACCCAACATTTACACAATGTTTTGAAAGTGTTGACGTCACCATTGTTGATTCTATTGTTTCCTCCAGAATTATAGGCGTCATTGATCCACCAGGCATCACACTTTTGAAAGCAAGAGATGTTTGCCCAGTTGCCTCCTTGAATGCCTTACCCTCTTCATTTACAGAAGCAGATGCTGTTACCAAGAGTAAGGGCTGAGAGGTCATTACCGTAGTGTTTAGTGAATCTTCAGAAGAATCAACAGGTAAAGCTCTTTTGTTCGATTCCTCACTGAAAACCTTAACATCCATGACTTGCTTTCCAGCCTGGTCTTTTGTTGGGCAAATGGAAGTGGCGTCCAAAACACTTTCACCATCCTTGTTTTCTTCATTACTAACTGAAACCTCTTTATCTGTAATCTGATCTTTTAGCACAACATCTTTGAGCTGAAGAAGTTCATTTGGTGCTTCTCCTAGAGCAGTCTTTGAAGGAATTTCCGAATTATTACTTGAGAACCCTTCTCTTTCTTGATTTTTCCACTTGTCATTTTCATTACAAGTTCTTAGTGTAGCTATGTCTCCTCTAACCTGTGCAATACAATGACTTATTGGCACACTTTGTGTTATATCTACATCTGACTGTTTCTGTCTCACAGTTTCTTCAGCCCCAAGATTTACATTGTCACAAAGGGCGTCATTTGTTCCCCTCTCTACATCCTCTTGACCTTCTGTTTCACAGGCTTTACTCTGCACTGCGGATTTGGCCACAGTTGACTCACTTGAGACTACAACCTCGCTGCATGACCTAGCACGCAACTTTTTTAGCAATATTTTATTGGAGGCTAATAAACCTTCTGTTGAAGCGACAGTGTTTGAAATCGCACTTCCAAGAGCCACAGTTTTGTTTATCTTCCCAGTATCAACTGACTCCTCATTAGCATAAATACCGTTATCAACAGAACTACTACATACATCACCTATTACATTTTCTGTTGCCTTACATTCGACAGAAGTGGTTTTACCACCAACGTCTAAGTCATTTTTGCTCATGACATTACTATCCTTTCCATTCTCAGTCGCCAAATCCTTCAGTGTTGGCACTTTGGCACTAGTACTTAACAAGGTATCTTTTTCGAATTCTTTTGGTAATTTGGTGATTTTGTTTTCCTCTAAAACTGATGGCATTTTTGTTTCTTTAAATCTAGATGTAAACGAAAGAGTTTCTGAAAAACTAGCTAAGATCTCTGGTTCCGATTCAACGGACTCCAATTCATTATTTTTACAACTGTCTACTTTTTCATTGTCAAAGCAACGTTCTGTGGAGTTACAGATAGGATGAATATCAGTTTTGGTATTAATTGTTGTCTTGATAAAGGAATTCAGGTCTTTGGGTCTGCCCTTCATTTGCGAGTCATCGGGGAGGGATGGTAGTTCATGTGGAAAAGTTCCGAGAGAATGATCTGTCCGTGGTGATAATGCCAAAGCATTTGAAACATTTTCTTCATTACTTACAATTTTATTTTCAAAAGGTTCGCTTTGTAGATTTTCCTGAACTTTGTCCACAGGAGAAAACAGGGTACTATTTATTGATGGCTCTGCAAAGACTGGACGAAAATTGCTTGTTTGTGGAATAAACGAGAAAGAAGTTACTGAAATCTGCTCTTCTTTAACACAATGAGTTCTAGCAGGGTCCACCTCTGTCACTGATGTTATTTCATCTAATACCGAACTTTTGGCATTTGAAACTGAGCCTAAATTTTGTGTTTCTGGTGTTCGCTGTTTAGGTTGATTTGTGTCAATTTTCCCAGTTACACTTGCATTGTCAGCAAGCTCTTGTCTCCTTTCAAAGTCTGCATTATTAGAGGATCCCTCTGTAGATGGTAAAATGATTGTTGTTACTACTGGTCTCGCATCCTCAGAAGAAACTAAAGTAGTTGATGTAATACTAGTTATTCCATTCTCTGTCATGGTTGAGCTGTTTCCACACATTGTTGAAATACCAGGAAGAAAACCAACTGAAGATAAAGTTGTGGTGGTAGAACATGACGGTGAAACATTTTTAATGCTTGATATAACTTTTGAATCATTTTGCGCCATGCAATTGCCACCAGCCTCATACATTGTATTCTTAATATCATGATGATCTACCACTACTGCCGACACTAAATTAGTTGCTGAGCATACAGACATTGGAAGTGACTGAACAACTGAAGTTACAGCAGATGATATTGTTTTTAGGCTGCTCCTGGTTTGTGCTGCTGACATAACTGCTCCAGTAGCTGAAGTTGGTGATGGAAATGACGTTTTTCTAACACAGCTCGTTGATGTATCTGTATTTGTGATTGAAGTTGAAACTGTTCTTTGTACTGGAACTGAAATTTTTTCTGTGCTATCTAAATTCCCTACTCTTTCTACTACGACTGGAACAGTGGTTGTCAAAGTTCTTGTGGATGTTACAGAGCTAGTTATTAAGGTAGCTCCAACAGTTTCATTCTCTGTACAAACCGAATTAGAAATGCTACTAGATGTGACGTCCCTAACAGCCGAAGCAAGTCCAACTGAAGCTCCGGTAGAAACACTATTAACAACTGATGATGATGGTGTAGTACTAGGGATATCAACAGATTTAGTAGCAGCTAAAGCAGTTGTGGTAGCTGGTGTCATTGCAGTAATAGCTCTTGAAATGACAGCAAAACTACCAGTTGTAGTACAAGAACGTGAGCTACAGCTGCTTCCAGCTTGAGTTACTGCAGCTGAGGTCGTACAGTTGTAGTCAAGAGCAGTTGTTGTGGCATTGGACATACTCCCACTGGAAGGAGCAGGCATCGTGGAAGTCTTAAGTTGTGCTGTTGCTTGTGGTGCTCTTGCTTTCTTTTTAAGTTCCTCTTGTTGAATCTTTCTTAACTTAGCGTCTCTTTGTGCAACTATTTTATCTGCAACTTGCACAAGCTTTCGTTTCTTTGCTGGAAAGTTAACTTGATCCAGGCACTTTCTTTTGAAAGATTTCGACAGTGGCATATGGCTGTTCCACATCCAGCCACTACCTCCATATATTCTGTATTCTTCCCCCTTTTGCTTCCAGACTTGATGGTTTAAAAGCCAACAATAGTTTACTGGTCCAAATCCTTAAAGAAAAAACAAAACATTTTCTTGGATTTTAAAATCTTTTCATGTCTGTTATGCTATAGTTTTCTTGCAAGCTGATCTCCGCTATCAAGAATCTAAAGAATTTTAGATAGAAAGAATCAGCAAACATAAAGAGGGCAAAATCAACTAAACCTTGCAGTAATAAAATATAAACAATGAAAATGGGGGTCAGGAAACCTTTAAGCCCCCTACCCCCTCCCTTGTTGTGTAAGAATTACTGAGACAAAAAAATTCAAACCTAGCTCTCTGTTCAGCTCCTCCATTTCTTCTTCCTCCTCCTCCTCTTCCCTGTTTGTTTTCTTGCTCCGTTTCCTACTATCAGCAGTTGTAATGCGGTGTAGCTCCATATGGCCAGCAGCCTCATTCCAAACTGACACATAACATATTGGTTTGATGAATTCCTCAAGGAATGAAAGAATGGCAGAGAATTCATGAGGTGTTGAAGCCAACTGTACAGCCCGAACCCATGCTGTGCGCTGGATGGGCCATGCTGGGTGCATGAAAGCTGTTGGGATTGCATTCTCTAATGCAATGATGGAATATCTCAAAGTGTTCAATACGACTTCCTTATTTCCATAAACTTCAGCATTATGCCACTTGAATTCATTGACACTGAATTTGTTCACTACGGAGCGACGTTTATCTCTATGTTCCATATGCTGGTGTTTGTTTAAAGCAAAAGCGTTAGTAGTATACTGGTTAACATACTCTCGGTAATTCCCTTCCATTCCCAGTCGGAACAAGGGCACTGTGGGTGACTTAAGTTCTTTTTCGGTACCTTTTTCTCCAGTCCCCTTGTTTGATAATACAGAAGTCCCCGAAGGTTTGAGAACTTGAGAAAAAGGTCGTAAAGCATTAATTGGCACTTTAGCACTTGAATGCATGTTCAGGCTGGGTGCTGCAGATAATGTTGGCTTCAAAGTGGTGTTGCTCAAAGCAACACTTGGTTTTGAGACCTTTGTCAAAACAACAGTCTTTGTTTGTGTTAATGTTGAAACACCAGATAAAAAACCTTCTTTATGACCTTCCTTTAAAGGAAGCAGTGAAGACAAAGAGACATCTTCTTTCTTGACTCCTGCATTTTTACAACTTTTATCTTTATCAAACTCTCCTTTGCCGCTACCTGGCGTTGTGGTGCTTTTATTCTCTATTGATGTAACTATGGAGACATCTGAACAACTTACTCCATCTGACACTGATTTTGTGTTTCCCTTTTCAACTATCAAGTCTTTTACCACATCCACAGATTTCAAACTCTTGTTCTTAGAGTCTTTCTGCTCTTCCAACTCTGGATTCGTAGGTGATGTTTTTGAAGGCAAAACATCTACAGTGTTATTACCATCTGGTTCTGACATTATCTTTTCCTCCTTATCAACATCAACATTGGATTCCTCTTGAAGCCCTGGCCTGGGTTTGTCAATATCAGGATGTCGGACTGGACCAATCTTTAGAGTCACAGAGTCTTCTGAAACAAAAGTCAGCACTGGTGACTGCTGCTGAATATCTGGTTTTGTTTCAGGTTTAATCATTTTGCTTGGAGCATTTGCTTGTTCTTCACCTGTTGAAAAAGGGTAGAACCTTTTTCAAAAAATGTGTACAGTGAAATTAAACAATAATTGTCTACATTCACCTACATTTTCCATCAATTAAGGCCACCCTCTACCCTAAGGCCATTTTTAGCAACTTTTAGTGATATTTTTGATGAAATCACTGTTGGTACTTTGAAATGTGAAGAATCGCAGTTGGCAATCAACTAAATTTCAGCTGAACAACACATGAGACTACTTCAAGGAAATGTAACAGGTAAAAACATTACTCATTTAACTTATTCATAAAGCAGTATATCAATATATTATGTATTATCTTTTTTCAAAATCCAATTATAAATTTTCCTACAGTACCTGAGCCTATAGAACATTTTGAAGATTTCCCAGTTGATGATGGCAAATCCTTAGCAGCTGCATGTTCTATGGTTGGTTCACCAGGAATGAGTTCCTTCTTGGGGCTTTGGATATTTGGTGGATTTGGTCTTCTTGCTGTTAACCCAGATGTCATGTTACCTTCAGAACATTTATAAATCAATTATAAAATTTATTTTGAAGTACACATGAAGAAGGGTAGCGGCAAACTGTTTAACTATCCATTTTTATTTAAAATAACGTTTGACCATTTGGTCTTTATCAGATTAAAAACAGCTGGCAAATAACTGTGGTTCAAAAATGCTTATATATACTGTATACTATTTACAATTAAAAATTTTATGTTACACTAACAATAGGTGCAAAAATACAATTAAAATATTGAACAATGTAAAGACAATAAGGTTTGTAGCAGTATGTTATGCTAATGTAAAAGTATGTATTGTGGTGAATTAAGTTATAAAATTTATACATTTTCTTAACAAAAGAAAAATCAAATTTAATCCACTCGGTAAAAGAGAGCTTTATACTAAAAGAAGTAGAGCATAAATATTAATAATCAAAAGCATAAAATGGATAAAATTTTTGCAAAAAGCTATAAAAACAGTTACATTGATGTTTCACCCACTACAGTGATCATCGTGGACTAAACAACGAAAGAGTTATGCAAATTTAAAATTACAAGCTTGGAATTTGTTTAATAGTTGTAATAGGCTTGTTATCTTAAAACTGCATAACTCTTAGGTTATTTAGTCTGATGATCACCGTAGTGCATGAAATATAGATATTACTGTTTTTATAGCTTTTTACAACAATGTTATCCATTTTATACTTTCAATATTTTATACATTTTTTTTTATTTTTAACTAGTTAATTTTTTTCTAACTAACTGAATCAAATGAAAACAAAAAACATTTTGTCTTTTTATTGTATTTTCTTCACATTTTTTCTTTTTCTCTCCACTTCTCCTAATCCCAACCCTAACTCCAACTCCTCTTCCCACCTACACTGCACCCCTCCCCCAAACTACACCCCACATATCAACCAGCCACATTTTTTCACAAAGAAGTTTTATTTGTACTCATCAAGATTTGAACCTCAATACTCTGGATTTCAAATCAACAATCACTACCACTAGGCCACACAAGCAATCAAATTAACTAGTTAGAAAAAAATCAACTAGTTAAAAACAAAATTTACCGGTAACTGAAATCAAAACTTAACTGCAACATGTATTCATAGATGATTTATTTAAAAAAATCCTCAGCAATATAATTTATTTACTTCACATTCATCTTTGTTGGAGCTTTAACTTCTTTATTTTTTTAAATACCTCTTGTTTCCTCAAACAATGATTCTGTGATATCCATTTGCTTTATGATCTCAGGATAATGGCCCTTGATGGCATTTAATAACTTCTTCTCCTTCCCATCTTCCTCCAGGCTGCTGATCAGGTCATCTAAGTGCTCCTTGCAACTGTAGTAATGTGTCATATTCTCTCCTTCACTGCAAGCAGAAAGAGGAGGATGGCCATGTCAACAATATGCTCAATATAGGCATCGCCAACATCATTATCACAAGCACAAACTTTATTTACCCTGCAATGTATTTAGACACAATTATACTAACTGAGAAGCCAGAACAGACCAAATGTGATCATACAGTAAAAAGGGAGCTAACCAGCTGGCATATCTGAAAAATGGCAGGGGTGATAAAATGTTAGCCCCAGTTTGAATCCAGGGTTGTACCACCCTTAGCCTGAACAGTGAAACACCTTGGGCAAATAATTTCCTGGACAGACCTCCCACATGGTTAGATTTATTAGTTAATATATATATATATATATATACAGCTAATAATAAGCAAAATATTTGTTTATATTTGACACAAGTCCAATTTATAACTGTGTAAGCAGCTTTGGTGAATCAATTCACTAAAGAAAATTTGGGTGTCATTCTAAGTGTACTTTTTTACATGTGAGTAAAAAGTTTCTCTTCAAATAACTCAAGGTCTTCTTATCTTAAAATGACTAGACCTGAATGTTAATTTGACTGATAAACTTTATCAAGACGAACCGCTGCCTGGTTAGCCTAATCGGTAAGGTGCCAGTCTTTCGTGCGGGAGGCTCGGGTTCGATTCCCGGCCGGACCAACACTCAGGGTCTTAAAATAATTGAGGAGAAGGTGCTGC
>JAOBYJ020107129.1:0-10400 GCA_025403565.2 Palythoa heliodiscus
TGTTGCACATACATGCTGATAATGACACAGCCACTAAATAGGGCACTATGGCCTCGCAGGTCAGAGGGACTAAGCCCATACTGAAACCCTCAATTTAAAGGCCAAAACAGCTGTCCATGGCTGCTAACATTCAGGCTCACTCTTTATATTAACCCTATCTAGCCCTATGCAAGTTTTTCTTAAGTTGCCGTGGGTTAGCAGGCTTCAGGGTTTAAATGCGAGCTGAACCTGCCCACGGTGGGTTGTGTGGGTCTATGACAATGACACTCACCATTTTGATTTCTCTACTAGAGTTACTATCATTTTGAGTGCTGGGTAAAAAGCAAAGGCCCAAAGTGTGCACAATGTTGTTTTCCTTTGATGGCCATACCAGACAAGGGGCTGTCAGGCCACTGGGGAACTTACAAGAACAAAAAATACCATGAGGAGTGCTACAGGCAAAATGCAGGTCCACGGTGTTCAATGTGTTTTGATGTGATTGTTGCCCACCCAGAGAAGGGCTACAGTGGTCAGTGGGTCGAGCACCACCAAAAGCAGTATCATGAGGAATGTTATGTCAGGAAACTTTACATCGACTGGAAATCAAAACAGGCATAACAATGTGACAGTTATTGGTAATAAACTGAAAGTCACATCAACTTACTTTGGTGGCCACACCAATGTATATACTAGTAATTTTTTGCTTTTCTGGATGTAATGGTTCACATTTTGGGTGGAAGGGATTCAACTTTTGTTAGAGTGAGGACTTTGTCGCTGGAAGGCGGAGACTGAATCACTGCACAAACCATGTCACATGGCCAAAATTATTCCTTTTCCTGTCAAGTTTTCATGAGTCCGAGTGCAGTTTATAAAATTTACAAAAATTGCCAACTCTCGAATTCTGTGATGCAACATTGAGACATTTTATGAATCTACATTTATATTATTTTCAAGACAAACAAAATGAATGGTCACTTTATAAGATTTCAACCAATGGCACAAAAGTTGAGACATTCTTGGTTTATCTGAAACTATCGTCGTCAACTCCTTTTAGTCCCATAGGGTCATGGGTTGGAGGCAGGACCCAGTTGGCCGCAGCATTAGTTGTGACGTTGTAGTCGCTGCAAAGTCTCATTTTGTATCCTCTGTGTCCAGTGGTGGTTCACTATGGATCTGAATTTTCATGGCTTTTTCACAGGTAATTTTCATGTTTTTTAATGGTTTTTTCCCCTTGAATAACCCATGGATAAACCATTAAAAACCAATGAATCATAAAATCCTAAGGACCCATGAAAAGGGAAAAAGCCATAAAAAAGCCACGATTTTCATGGCATCAGCAAAACCTCATGTTAATGGTTTTCGTGGTCATTAAAATACCATTAATTTTTCATGGTTCAAATTCATGGATTTTTCATGGCATCTACAGTTTTTAGGGCCATGAAAATCCCATGGTTTTCCCATGAATCGTAAAATCCTAAGGACCCATGAAAAAGGAAACGATTTTTCATGACAGTGAAAATGCAATGAACTTTTCACCAGAGTAGGTCTGAATTTTTGATGGTATTTTCATGGCCACGAAAATACCATTTAAAAAATTTACTATAATTGCAATTCATGGTGCAAATTTGTGGGTTTTTAATGGCATCTATATTTTCAGGGCAATGAAAATCCCATAGTTTTCCCATGAATCGTTAAATCCTAAGGACCCATGAAAAAGAAAAAGATTTTTCATGGCCATGAAAATGCAATGAACTTTTTGCAAGAACAGGTCTGAATTTTTAATGGTATTTTCAATACCATTAATTTACCATTGCAATTCATGGTGCAAATTCATGGTGCTACAGGTTTTCAGGGCCATGAAAATTTCATGCACCTTAATTCATGCAATCATTCACCTCAAACAACTTGCACTGCTTTTTAGTTTAGGTAACTTTTCTTACAGAGATTAGAAATTTTTTTTCACTTTACATGTTTATATATAATTATAATTCTGTAAACTTTTTCAATTCCACTAAAGTGTATATATGTTTTAGCTTTTCTTTAAAAATGCTGCAAAAGTTAAAATTTTCATTTGAAAGCTACTGTTAAAAGTTGTTTAAAATTTTAAAATGATTAAAAGTTCTTAAAATCAATGTCCCGAGCTTTCGCTGGTCTACTGCATCACTGGCATCAGGGAATGAATGGTAAAAGCGTAGCGGAGTTCTCAACAACTTTTAACAATTTTACAACATGCTACTGAAGGACAGCATAAACTATATACAAAAATACTGCAGATAACTCTGACAATTCGTCAATGCAAGGATCAATGTTTTATTGTTATTCTTCTAGCTTTACTTGTTTGCTTGCATCACAGGTAGCCCACGCTCCCGTCACGATATTAGCGAACGCCAACCGAATTTAAGCAAATGTATGGGAAGTTTGAATTTTGAAAATTTTTGTTCAGAAATGTAATAAAATCATTCATTCAACGTTCTGTTCTTTAGTAATAATTGTTTCCTACATCTACATTGCTTTTGGAGGGGAATTGAAACGCTACTTTTTCTCGCTGCGCCTCAGAAAGCCTTTCAATTACCCCACAAAAGCTAGCCTGCGTAGCAAGCGTTTTGCGAAGTTTTGGACGCGCAGGAAATGGGAAAGAGCAAAATATGGAGTGAGGTGGTAAATAATATCCTAAGTTTGGAAACGACGAGTGGTAGAAAGCGCTTCGAAGAGAACGATTTCAAAAGAACAATTGTTCAAAATAAATACACAGCAACCACTCGCTCCAAAAAAAACGGTTTAATTTGTACAAACTGAGCTGATATAAGTCCACTGATTCAAGAGTCTGCTGTGCTGCTTAAAAGAGTTCGAGCCAGGACTGACAATTTATTTTCAACAATCTTGTTTACATATTAAGTTTGCCGCCAAAATAAGACTGTGCTGAACTGGAATCGAATCGATGACGTAGTAACCCTGCACGCGGTCGATCTAAAAAATAAAGTCACGTGATGTGGGTTTCATGAATGCGATTGGCTGAGACAGTGTCACGCCCTCTTCGTTTCCTACCCATGTATTATTTTGTCTCGAATTTTTTTTTGATAATACGTCATTGATTAAATTCGAAATTGAGAGGGAGCTGGAACGAGTCTAACGGTCAAATCAAAGCAAATATATCGAAGAGAGATCGCTTGGATTTGTACTCAGTTTTAGGGGAAATTTGTCGTAGATTCAGGGTAAAATAGAGTGAGGCTGTTTACTTAAAAACAAGGAAATGGACAACAGATGAGGTAAGGACGACTTTATTTCATAAATTCGAATCTCGCGTTTCCTATCGCCCGTGATTACGCTCACACTTTAGGGGCAAGTTGTTGTTTAGGAAAATGTGAATTTCTGTTCCAGGAATCGGTGGATTGGCCCTATGCTGGAGTGTACGTTTTGCTATAGTTTCGTCTCAAAGTGGGGTTTTTAAGGGTTTTTCGTATCCCCGCGATGCACTAAACTATACTCTCAGCTCCCAAATAAGCGGGATGGGGGGAAGGATGGTTAAGAATAGTTTGAAGGGGGGGAGTTGGAATTTTTCAAATGATTACCTGTAAAAAGAATTGTGCATTCATATCAGCGTGAGTAGATTTTCTTTTCTTGTTTTACATATTCTCTAACAGTTCAAACACATTTCTGTTCAAATCATTCATTAACGTATTCTTTGTATCGTTTTTGACACAGTCAGAGAAGTTCTGACAGAAACAAAAATTGATTTTAAAACCAGGCGAAAAGAAAAATGTCTTGAAGAAGAAAAATGCATGAGAAATAAACGGCGCCAGGCCAGACGGCACTCAATCTCTCATAGTTTCCAAGCAGTATTCACCCAACGTAAAACGTTCCTCAAAATCAATAATTGAGAGGTTAGAATAAAAATGTCCTGGATAGAAAAATTTCCAAAAATTAATAATCGGGATGGGGGGATTGGGGACGATTATTCGGGACCTGAGAGTAGTTACTTCCTGTATGGGACCTGAGAGTAGTTACTTCCTGTATGGGACCTGAGAGTAGTTACTTCCTGTATGAGACCTGAGAGTAGTTACTTCCTGTATGGGACCTGATAGTAGTTACTTCCTGTATGGGACCTGAGAGTAGTTACTTGCTGTATGGGACCTGAGAGTAGTTACTTTTTGTCTGCGTGTGGTGAATGGAAATAAAAGTTAGAGTAAAGCCGCTGTTGCACGTTGAAACTTTTAGCTGAAACTTGTGTGCAACGACGTTGCACCGTGTAACAAAGTCGGTTTCGTGAAACTTTTTTGAACTTCTTTTGTGAGACAGGTTTCACGAAAAGCAGAACCGCTTTCTACTTTTGCAACAGTCACAACGATGGCAGTGGCGAAAAAAACAAGAGTTTCACCGTGTAACACCACTTGGTGAAACTTGTTTCGCTTCGTCGTTGCACACAGGTTTCAGCTAAAAGCTTCAACGCGTAACAGCGGCTTAACGGCCAACCAAACCACACGTACTCCCGTAACAAATATCAGTTGTGGCGTTTTGTTTGCGCTGACCTCATAGTTCAGAACAGAAATCTATTTACCTACATGTTTTGTCTCTTGATTGGTTTCCATGACAAATAAAACAAGGGAAGCTCCAGCCGTCAGAATATTTGTAAGTCACATGACCGTTTAAGGTCTCCAATCCCATCGTCGTAAACAGGTTTAATCACTGTTCATTTATTACTGCTACTCTTACTTCCAGTGGCATAGAGTAACTATTAACTCTGGAACTGAGGTACGTTGACTTATTTCTCTAGTTAGCGTATTTCTCTAACTTGTTAGTTTTTCTGCTAATATCATATTTGTATTCGCTTTTCATATCAGTTAACAATACATACAGGTCACTTTTATTAGAAAATAATTCAAGTCAGGTTTAATTTACACCATTATATTGTGCTTTGGTAAGGTCCCACCTAGGGCATGGATCTATTGTTTAGTCACCATACATGCACAACTAGAAACATTAACACATTACAAAGACCTTAACGTAGGCTCCTAAGTTTATTCTAAAAAGTGACGATGATTAGGATATTTGTAAGGATAAACTAAACTTGTTGTCCCTTGCATGAGAACAGACGTTTTTCGCTCGATTGCTCGATGTACTGTTTCAATTTTTTTATAAAGCCTTCAATGGTTACAATAAATACTGACTTATCGTCATTTGTGTAATTTTATATTCACACTCAGAAAGGCATTCTCTAATGGGAAGAGATGAATTTACACTCAAGACTGAGAATTACAATAGAACAATTTCAAATATTATTGTTTTAAAAGAATTGTTGATATGTGGAATATGTTGCCATAGTCATCTTGCCCTGCCTCAAGTATTTGCAATTTCAAGAAAGAATTAAGTAAAAATATTGTTATTGAACAAGTAACTAATTTAATGTAGACTATTATCCAGTGAATGATATAGGATTACAGTATTTTTTTATGATGTATACAATATTTTCTTTTTACCTTTTTTAGCTCTTACCAAGGTGGTCTGCCTTCGATGGTGCCTTACTTTTGTAGACTCTCCTTGTGGCCTGTTATATTTGTAATATTTTCACTTATTTTTTAGTTTTTGGCCATTAAAATGTAAATAAATAGATACGAAAATCCGACTGCTTAGTCTAACCGGGGAGAAAATATACTGGCGTTAAGGTCCAAATTTCACGTTGTATCAACCACTCTACATACTCAGCGCGGACGTGGACGTTTTAACAAAATTTTCACAAATTTTAATGGTAAACTAGATCCTAATTATCTCTTGGTTGTTGTTAATTCCTGTATTGAGACATAATACCTCAGTCATGATTATGACTTAAATTAAAGTCGAAATATTGTTATTGGCAAAGATCAGACTCGTTTTAGTTTGATCTAAACCTTGGATTCAACGATGTTTTCCTTTCTTGGTTTAATAATCATTATGATGTATATAAAAATATTTCAGCTGTTACATATTAAACAATTTTGTTTCATATATAATAAAAATAATGATAATAATGATTTAGAAATCTTTAGTTTATAATTTTGATTCTTTTTGATCTTTTTAAACAAATTGTATTTCAAAATTGTTTAAAAGTTGTGCCAAGAGCAACAAATCGAAGCTCCTGTAGGGATGAACGGGGACCACTGAGTCAAACAACAACAACAACAACAACAACAACTACAACAACAACAACAACAACTACAACAACAACAACAACAACAACTACAACAACAACAATTTATTTTGCTCTTAGAAGCTGACGTACATATTCACAAATTTTTTTGTAAAAGTAAGTATAATATTGGGAAAATTAAAGAACACGGCTGCTTTGAAGTAGTAGTAACTAACCGAGCAAAGCAGCTGGGTCAAGTGAAAACTGTTTGAAATTTTCATAGCATGACAAAAACACATAAACAATAATACAAATATATAGAGGATATTACATGGCCACGGAAAGATATGAAATTTCTCTTCCATTATTGAAAAATATTTCACGAGTGAAAAAATTCTATTTATTATATAACTGAATTACAAAATCATTTTATTTTAATGCGAAAGGCGCAATTTTTAAAACAGTGATTTTTTCACGTGTGAAAATAGCATATTTTCGCGCGAAAGTTCACTTTGTATTTCGTTGGTGTTCTTATATTAATATATAATAAAAACAGTTAATATACATTTTACAAATCATATATACATATAGATACAGAAAAAGAGTCAATGAATCATTTTGTACAGCTAACATTGAATCGATTACATTCTGTATTGAATTAAAGTAACGTAAGATGCGACTTCGGCGATCACAACTGATTTTCTAGCTTTTTTCAGGGGGCATAGACCTTATTCTAGAATGGCGGAGATTTTAATAGTCTTTTGTCTGCATTCAAAATAGCCTCGCAAGCCTCGTTCTTGAATTAAACTTTGAAAAGAATATCTTATCCAAAACGAGGCTAGTAGCAGTAAGGCTAAATTGAATGCAGACAAAAGAATATTAAAATCCCCGCCATTCTGGAATAAGGTCTATTCTCCTAAACACTTGATCCTTCAGGAACTACATATTTTTATTCGGCTGGTGTTTTTCTCTTTGTCCTGAGCCGCCCATTGCTTTTAGTTTCAAAACCGCAGTTATCAAGTTTTTTCATCTACATTTTAACGTTCTTATCAGTAGAACTAATGTCAAGACTTACTGGCGCTTAATTAATTTAAAAGATGGACAAAACTGCAATTTGCTTAGATGAAATAGAGATCACAGCAATTATTTTTTTTCTTGCAAAGGCCAGATGCGTACTTGGATGAAGGGGGATGTGGGCCGATGGGTACCTGTTGATAACCAGGACTGGGCACGAAAACCATTTCCTCTCGACAAAGCGCAAAGGGATTTCTCTTATTGCAACTACGTCGTGCTACCATCCCAGTGAAACATCCCACACTTGATGTGTAGTGACTGAGGTTTAAATTAAAGAGACCTACATTAGTAGCTCTGCCTTGTGAGTAATGGGTACTGCGGATAAGACCTTGTGTCTTTTCTGCATTCCAGTGCCGTTGACCTGGCTACTTCTTACTCGGATCGTTACTTAAAAGGCACTGCTTTGTGAGTCGCCTCTGGAGACCAGGAATACCGTGCTGACGAGTTCTAACAAGTCCACAGTGGCTGTTGTGCCTTCACGGGTAGTTAGCGGAGCGCTAGTTAGGTTCTGGCCAGACCTAACAATTACTTTCTCAATTAATATTTTGGAGTTCCGCTACAAATAAACTGAAAACGCATGTTTTTCTGGTCTTAAAGAAGTAACTAGGAAATACCGGCACTGTTAGGCGAGATTTAAGCCAATAAAAAGTCTTTTGAAATGTTAGACAAATTTAGGCGATATTGCATGAACAGAAATGAGAGCGACGGCAAGATTAGACGAGTTTTGAGTCAATAATAGGATTGTTAAGTGTTAGTTACCTTCAAATTTTTCGAAAACTTTTATAATCCAAAAAACTAATAGCCTTCCGATTTTATAGAAACTGTAATGCAAAGACCGTGTATGAAATACCGTGACACGTAGAATCTGTGAAGATCTATTAGCTAAATGTAGAAATACAGAATTAGTAAATGAATGACTGATATACTACGTAAAGAGAAGCTTGTCAGTGAACCAATTAGGAGCTCGGAATAAGCCAGGATTTGCAACCGTAGACAGCTGTTTCTTGGAACTCGTGAGTACGGTGTGGGAAAGAAAATAAAGCACCCACACGAATGCCAGTAAATTTAGTCATGCTTAAAAATTGTCTCTTTTAAAATCCTAACTCAAGCATTAATAGACTCAAAACAAGTGGTACACACAACAAACATTACGTGCTGACAATGACCAAAGGGCAAGTGCAATACTGGTTCCGTGCTTCATAAGCTCTGTTATTTTTCATATACCAATTCCTCCACTGCATGTCTAAAGTATTCCGTCGTTGCTTGGAGATACAACAGTCGTATCTCTGCGCTTTGGCATGCACAGCTCTCTCTGTATACATCAAAGAAGACAAGAAAACTTCAGAAATCAACTGCGCTATCAACATTGCCTTTCGAGCTGGAACAAGAGGAAACAAATCATCTGCATGAACATCTCTTTATGAAATGTATCTTCTGCTAAGCACTGCTTACAGATCAGTTTAATATACCCAAAAACAAAATTCATATAATATCCTCTTTTTCCTGCTATAAAATGTCTTAGGTCCACAATAATCATGGGATCAAAATATATTGAAAACCTACTGAAGAATTTTGAAAAATTAATGAGCGTGGAGTCAAAATAGACGGATAGATAAGGATAAAAAGCTATAGACAAAAAGTTCCGCAAACTCATCGTAAACAATGTGACTTTCTAGTTTCATATATAGTAACAAAATATGAGCTGTCTTATTTTTATTTTTTTAATCATTAAATTTGGAAAACAAATTTACAAAATTCACAAAAGGCGTCTGTCGTGCAGACACGCGAGTCTAGATTAAAGCGTGCGCTGTCAGTGTAAAATCCACCAACTTTAATTATTATTACACCTTTAGAGTAGATGTCCATGTGATAAAGCCGTGAATAAAAAACAAGCCATTTCAGTGACGCTTCACAGTATATTGCCAAAGCCCGGGGTTAAACGTCGATCTTGGCATGCGTCGAACGAAATTGCACGGCCCTTTTGCACATGATAAGTTCAACGTTTGTCCCAATTAAGATCAAAAGATTGAGTTTCAATCGACTCAGTCGTTCTAATTGACGTACGGCATCGATTAGAACGGCTTAAGATCGACTTTTGATTAAACAATGGCTATGAAAAATGTATAAAACATTCCTCATAAAAAATTCCAAAAAGTTATTCAGTAAATCAAACAGAGTCTTCGATTACATTTCACAAAAACTAAACAAAAATTTAATTGTCGCAATTGCTGATGTCATTGGTACACAAGAAGCCCAAACTTCAAACTTGTTTGAAAGACGGGAAAATTTCGATGTATGTCGGTGCATACGCCAAAAAGCCCGCCACACCACAGTTGAGTGTGGATTCAGTGATAAATAACAATTTTCGCTGGAGTAAAATAATTCGACTCATATATCAAGTGGCTTCGCTCCACGTCGGCTATCTATCACCTTATATCCAACAAGACGTGAGTACTGTGCTGTTTTATCTATCTTGAACAAATTTTGAAATATTAAAACCTAGTACCGTTTTATTCACTCGGGATCAGTTTCATATCATATCAATCATTCGCTCGCCGACTCTCTCGTTCGTGATACGACACGAGGAACTCGTGAATAAGAACGATATAAAACAGGCTCTTAGCATGAAACAAACTGTTTGAAATAAAGGAAGTCCGGATCTAAACAACTTAGTTACCCAGAAAACATTCTGAGTCTTTGACGGGATTCGATCAATTACCCGATAAGGAATATGTTGGTAGTAGTGTTGGTAGTAGAAGTAGGTAGAAGTAACAGTAATAGTGAAGTGAAGTATGCTTTATTGACAAGATCTAAATTGCTACATATTGTCAAAGCCAGCTGTTCTAACAATATCATTCAATAGGACTGATTTAGGGTTAGTAGTAGTGGTAGTAAATATAATAGTAACAAGCTTTATTGGCATGATATAAAACGTAGTTACATATTGCCAAAGCATTTTGTGTTAAACTTCGATAACAAATCAGTGATAATAATTAAATAAAAAACTATTTTTGACTACATTCTGATACAAAATGAATTAGACATCGACTTTATATAATTGAGATCAGATTAGTGGTAGTGGTAGTGGTAGTGGTAGTAGTTGTCGTGGTAGTAGTACTAGTACTAGTAAGTAGTAGTGGTAGTAGTACTAGTACTAGTAGTGGTAATGGCAATGACAATGACAATGACAATGACAATGACAATGACAATGACAATGACAATGACAATGACAATGACAATGACAATG
>JAOBYJ020107237.1:0-10400 GCA_025403565.2 Palythoa heliodiscus
TCTATCTCTATCTATCTCTATCTCTCATGGCCAGACCAACATTTAACAGTGTTCGTTTTTGAATAATTATCAGGAACACACAGACAAAGTTGATAATATTGCAACTGCCAACAAGTTTCTTTGCCATAAGAATTGTAAGAGGCATTTTGGAGCATTTACTCACAATGACTTATCGTCGAGTGTGTGATCCTTTTCTTACCAGTTCTCACAATGATCAGTGAGTAAAACTGTACTTAATTGGAACTGTAGTTTATGATCACAGTTTTAACCATTATACATTTTGTTTCCATTGTTCCAACCGTTTTCATTATTTCTTGTTAAAGCTTGTGTCGTTGGAGTGTTGGAAGTTCTGCATAGAAACTGTGTGATTAAATAAAATTAAACTGACCCAAAATTGAAACTCGGCTATTTTAGGACCGCCTAAAACAGCCTGTTATAGCCATCTCAGAGGCCATAAATTTGGAAATTATGGCGAGCGCTTCACCCTCGGAATTCAGCCTACCCACTTTAAAATAGCTTCTGCAGCCCCTGCAACTGGGCTACAAAATGGTCTGTTTTATGCTGGTCCCCCTATGGGTTTACAAGAAAAAGTCAGTTTATGCTTTAACTAAATTTTTTTTTGAAAAGAAAAAAAAGTAAAATCAAAACATAATGCAGTATATCCTTACTTTTTCATGTTTCAATACTTGTAAAGTTGACATGGGCAAGATCTAAGAGTAAAACTGCGGCTTGAGGGAACCTTTATTCTTAGCTTAAAATCAAAATTATGTAAGTATGTGTAGTAGAATATGAAGGATTTTCATACTGACAGAAATAAATCTACAAATCAACAGTATCTGTATGAATGTTGACTTATTACTCTTAAATTTCATAGGTTCAAATTATGCCAAATAGTGCTAGCATCTTTTTGTGCAAATCAAATCATCAAAACATTTCAAGTTTTCTGTCATTTTGTGCAATCCGCTCACACTTCACTATTTTCTTTCTTCATTTCGCCTATAATTTAACTAAAATTCCATTTTCAATCCAGATTAAGACTTTTTAAACCAAAATTTTTCCAATTTCATTAAAAACTATCCACTTTCTTCACTATTTTGTTTGGAAAGCCCAATAGATCCTTCAATAGCAGGGAGAAAAAGAAATTCACTGTGACTTTGAAAAGCGTTGGTTAAGTTATCGACATCATACCTGCTCATTCATGCTAAACACAGCGTGATGCAGTGATTTGCACTCAATTAATGGCAGATGTAAAAACACCACATTTAAGCCCCCTAAAACCACACTAATTTTGTATCTCAAAACAGTTTGGTTGGTTGTTTCTTTGGTACTTTTACTTTACTTTTCTGCAAAAAAATCATCGTCTAAAATTTTGATCCGATTATCATTTTAAGATTGGAGGGGGGAATAAAAATAAAAATCTAATAATATGCTAAATGTCTGTTCATATACATGTACTAGGGAACTAGAAATGTGCTATTTAATACCAAAACTGACAAGATGTTATGATAATAATAATTTTAATTAGAGCGTTTACAATTTTTTCCATCCACAGAGTAGATTTGCATGAGAATCTGAATGCATGCATGTTGCAGGGTATAACCTGTAACAGGAAAACTACAAAAATTATTCATGTAAATAATTTTTGGTCATAAAAAGCAGTTGGTAATAGGGATGAATGACACTGAAGATTTCGAGCTTGTTGCCTTGTGAGAAATACAAGAAACAGAAACAGAAATTTTATTCACATTCCACAGTTTTTACATGTATGTTACAAAATTAAATACTATATCTAGCTTTAAATAAAGTGAGAATAAAAATTATAAAGATTTCAATTCATAGATATAGTGGAATATTTTGGAAATGTCTAGTGTCTAAAGTACCATAACTATAGGTTTTCTAGTTAGACACTAGTCATGTTTTGTCAGAAGTTTTTGTAGACATTAAGATGGATATTTAAAAAAATTGGAGGGTATGGATGGTTATTTAGTGTAGCAGATGAAATTGTTTTATCAGTACGTGCCTTTTGTTCTTAATGGAGTCGTAGAGTTCAAGGGCAGCTGTAAATATTATTTTGACAAATGATGGAATGAGGAGATGTGACAATGCATCCAAATGTACTGCATCTGAAGCTTCTCACTCAAATTGTTCTAAAAAATTAAACATTTCAAACCTAAATGTGTTATGGTACTAAATTGTGCAATCAGTAATGGCAAAAATTTAGTAAGAATTTCATAAAAACTAATTTCAGAATATTTTTTTTTCACAGATCTCAAAAAGTAGTTCCAATAACAAAGCATGTAGGTTAATATTGATTTTTAAAAAAGTGGTTATAAATGAATGGATTCAGTTGGAGATCTTTTTAAATATTTGAAATCTGAATCAGGCTCTCTCTGCCTAAAAGGCCTGGTTACAAAATCAATATGGCAACCGAAGAAAATTCAACCACATTGAAAATAGGTCGTTTTAGTCGGTTTTAAACTGGTTTTCAAAAGTATAAGAAAGTTGCTAATAAATTATTTCTAGTTTTCAAATAAAGGCAAAAAAAGTGTTAATTATATTCAATATGAGTGTTTTTCATAAATTTCATGGAATTATGCAGAAAATGGCAAACTTCATGATCTTCCACAATCTTCTGTGATTTTAAGTCAATTTCACAAAATCGTGTAATTGTGAAATTCCAGAAGCCCTGCAGTATCAGATGTACAGAATCTTCGGCACCTCTCACACCAAACAAGCCAAGTCAGATACAAAGTTTATTTCCCGCACAAAGCGTTTGAACCAATGACAGATGTTTGTTTATGACCCTCACTTAATATCGTCATGCAACGTGAAGCTATTTATTGCATGTCAATTTAGGGACATTTGCCATCGTACCGTCCAAGATCTGAGTTCCAAATAAACACATTTCAATTAAGAATTTTTTTTAAAAACACTAGTATGTGTTACAAGCAGGAAAACCTAATTATTTTTCATTTTTTGAATATTTAAGTTCAGGGGGTTTACAAAAGAACAAATTAAATTGGTCTGGCCTTACTGAGAAAATGAATGAACACTTTGGGTAGTTTCAACAACTGGTTCCAAAGCTGAGACATCCTTGGTAGATCACTTTATAGTTATGCAACCAAGGTACTAACAACTTCACAATAATAATTACTATCTGAGGGAAAATTAATGAAATTGACATACCCTCCTCGTCTTCTTTCCAATAATGTAAGCAGAACAGAAACTCCACTGACAAGAGCACAGTCAGGGTGAGAATGGATTTCATGTAACATGTGATTTATTAATTCAGAGACAGTCTCTCTCCTGCAGGGACAAGTTTCATTAATTACCAACTATCACTACTTCTACTTCTACTACTACTATTACTACTAACTACTACTACTACTACTACTACTACTACTACTACTACTACTACCACTACCACTACCACTACCACTACTATTACTATTACTATTACTATTACTATTACTATTACTCTTACTCTTACTATTGCTATTGCTATTTCTATTTCTATTTCTATTTCTATTTCTATTGCTATTTCTGTTGCTATTGCTATTACTATTACTACACAATGGCATGCTAGCAAGAGTCCAGGATAATGGAGAGTTCTCTAATCCATTCTCTGTCTCTAAAGGAGTGAAACAAGGCTGCATCCTTGCCCCTACCTTGTTCAGTCTCATGTTGACCGATGCCTTAAGAGACACTGAAGTAGGCACTGGTATCAAGTACCAAATCGATGGCTCTGTATTCAATCTCTGGAGGCTTCAGGCCAAATCAAAGGTTTCAACTGATACCTTCAACAACCTCCTGTTTGCCGATGATTGTGACCTTAATGCTGCGTCAGAAGCTGATCTGCAACACAGCGTCGACTTGTTTTCTAGTGCCTGTAATAACTTTGGCCTCAATAAACACCAAAAAGACTAAGTCATGCATCAGCCAGCACCAGGAAAGCCGTAAAATGAGCCCAACATCACCATCAATGGGCAAAGACTGAATGCGGTTGACAGTTTCACCTACCTTGGCAGTACAATCTCTAGAAGCGTTGTCCTCGATGATAAACTGACCAATAGACTTGCAAAAGCAAGTACTGCCTTTGGCAGGCTTTGTAAGAATGTGTGGTAAAGACGAGGAATATCAACAATCACGAAAATCAAAGTGTATTGACTGCTGTGCTGACGTTGCTCTATGGTTCTGAAACCTGGACAATTTACCAGTGCCATGCCAAGAAACTAAACCACTTTCACACTACCTGCCTGAGGAAAATCCTTAACATCAGATGGCAAGAGAGGATCCCTGACACTGAGATCCTTAAACATGCATCCATACTATCCTGAAGCAGTCTCAGCTTCGCTGGGCAGGGCACGTAGCTCCATACCTGATGTACGTCTCCCAAAAAACTACTGTTTGGCGAGCTCCAGCAAGGTGGCCAGAAGAACAGGTTTAAAGACACCCTAAAAGCCTCACTAAAAGCCTTCGGCATCAGCCACACTTCGTGGGAGCAGCTGGCTCAGGACCATCAGCGGTGGTATTCTGCCATTCGTAACAGTGCCACAGCTTATGAAGCCAGTAGGACAGCTGCTGCCGAGGAACGTACAACCGCCAGAAAATCCAGGGCTGAGAATCCTCTAGCTGCTTCCATACAATGCCCACATTGCTTGAGGGTCTTCCATGCACAGATCGGTCTTCTTAGCCATCTGCACACTCACAAGCCACCACAACCCCGCCCCCAGGATAAGTGAATGAAAAAAAGGAAAATGACATGATGGTCTTCATTGTCACGACAGACGAACAACAACAACAACAACAACAAAATAATATCACTATTATTATTACTATTACTATTACTATTACTATTACCATTACCATTGCTATTACTATTATTATTACTATTACAATTACTACTACTATTACTACTATTACTACTACTACTACTACTACTATTACTACTATTACTATTACTATTATTATTACTATTACTACTACAACTACTATTACTGCTACTGCTACTGCTACTGCTACTAACTACAACGCTACAACTACTACTATGACATCTGCTACTGCAACAATACTACTCTTACAATGGACTTAGTTACCACAGGTTAACCCATAAAGTCATAATTGACATGACAGTACAAGTATTGAGGCTAAAAGTGGCAGCACGACTGATCCTGAATCCTCTAATAGTGTAAAGGGGTGTTGTGCGCCAAAGCTACCTATGAAATGAAGTTTGCCTGCATGTTTTATTTACCTTTCAACAGTTTCAAGCAATGGATCAGGTTCAGCACTCTCCTGAAGTTGAGACATGTGCTCTCTACTCAGGCGAATAATATCACTGAGAGTCTGGGCAGCATTTGAATTCCTCTGCAAAAAAAACCAGACAAAATGAACCCTTTTCCAGCTGACATTCCATACGTACAAGTGCTGTCAAACTTGCAAAACTTGCCACATTCTGAATTACATAGTCAATAGATCATTTGAAGACCAAAAAATGAAAGATCACTTCATAGGATTTCAACAAATGGCTCAAAGATTGTATGTTGTAATCGTCCGGGTTATTTTAGTCCTGAGAAGGACTGTTGTCGATGTTAGTGACTGACTTTTCGACAACCTGAGCGGAAGTCATCTTCAGAGTCAAGTGAGGTTAATGTGTCAGTCAAATACTAATATAGTCTGGTACGCGATTACTGATTGGTCAGTTAACTCATAATGTGACTGGATGTTAGACTCAAGTTGTGCATGGTGATTGGTTGTCTTTGATTCGTAAAGTAGTTTTCAATCCATAAAAGTAAGGTTAGCTCATTTTGTTTTGTTCGTTGTTTTTTATGTCATGAATAAGTCATTTGTGGGGCACTGGTAACTGTTGAAATCTGTTGAGAAGATTCTGTTCTAAGTTAATAAACCAGCTTTCCAGTGTCATTCGTTGAGAATAGTTAGTACTGTAAGTCAAACATTGTGCCGAATCCCAGTCGATAGTGTGGTTTGTGAGTCAGTGATGTTCAGCAACGTGATTGATAAAATCACCGTTTCTGGTCGCTCGTTTGCGTTCGCTTAGTCCTGTGTTAAGATTTTGTCCTGTCTCTCCAATGTACGAGGCTGGGCAGTTGGAACATTTAATTCTGTACATAGATAATGGCTCAAAGATGGAGAGTGTCTTGGTTCTCCTGAAACTGAGATTAGCAGGATATAGGTTACCCAATATCAACAGCCACTCTGGAATTCCACAGAACTACCACTCTCTCTCATGGAATTGGGCAAAAATTTCTTCAGAACTTTTAATATTTGACTGTGGAGCCCCAGAATGGTAGACAAATAAAAAAACAGGATTTGGAAAACTGAATTGGATTACAATAATTTTTGAACAAAAACAGCCAGGTTGCCTGATATTTTAATTTCATCATTAAACTCTTGTATTTTGACTACTCTTCAGTCCAGACCTGTGCTTGCTGACAGTTGGATTTTCATGTATCTTAAACTTCATAACAGCAATCTCAAGAAGTCTTTCAAAGGTATATTATAACTATTTTATCTCAACTTAAGATTTCTATCACTACAGTAGTTTAATACAGCAGTAAGGTAATCAAAAGCACTTTAAAAACGAGACTCACTCACTACATTAAATTATACGGATTAATAAAAAGTACAAAGTACAAAATACTTATCAACTGGTATTACCTCTTCATCAATTGTGGGGTCAATTAACGACACTAGGCCCTCTATTAATTTAACATCATTCAGCCACTACAAAAACAAAAAAAAGCAAGACAAAAATAATTATTCCTCATCCTATTTGACTTCAAAACGAAAAATACAGCATACTGTTCATCATTCACCATAAAATATTTAAGCTATAGCTAAATCTCTTACGAGCCTAAGTGGCAAATTGGAGCTGGTACTTATCTCCGGTTTCTATAGTGTTAAGTAGATGAGAGTCATACACTCCCCCTGGATGGGACACTAATCCATCGCAGGTTAGCCCCCAGCAGAAGCTGGTACTCAATTTACTGACCTTGGAAGGACAGAAAGTTGAGTCAACTTTGGTGGAAAGAAGGTTACACAAAATAATATTCAGCACTCAGCTGAAGCCAAGGATTGAACCTGTGACCTTGTGGTTGGAAAGCAGATATCTTACAGTACCACTGTGCAAGCAATGCTGTCGTATATATAATAATGTACAATTTCCAAACAGCCTGAAGAAATTAATGGCCAAAATACCTGCACCATGTCTTGTCTCAGTTGCGGCGACTCAACACTAGTGACAAGTCTCAAAAGCAGATCCATAATGGCTGATGTTCCTAGATGCTTCATAAGAATATTTACAAAATCTTCCTTGCTTTTTAAGAACTCTAGCATCTGCAACAGTTATTAAAATGAGAACACCATAATTCTCAACAAAGCATATATATATGGTTACTTTACAGTGCTTGAAACTTAAAAAAAATCAGGTTGTCCATATTTCTAAAGCCAGACAACCAAACCCCTGAATTTGGTTGCCCTGATTAATTCTTGGTTACCCCTCAGAAAAACCTACCCATTTAGAATTGCTTAGCTGAGCCAAATTAACTATTATTAACTTCATATTATTGGACATTGACAATGCAAACTGTCACGTAAGTCTTGTACCGTCTATTTTCTCTGTTTGGCTAGGTTGTCTGTTGTTCGTTTCTCAGGCAACCAGCCTCTTAATTTTATCAAAAATTGGTTGCTGGGTAAACTTTTTGGTCATCTTGGACAACCAGACAACCGCTAATTTCGAGCACTGGGTTTATAAAAAAGATTTCAAAACTACCAAAAGTAACAAAAAATGTAGTTGAAAACAGCCAAAAAGTTGCTGCTTTGCCCTTCAAAAAGCAAAAACCAACAAAAAGGGACACATTACTATTAAATGATTTCTGGAGCTAAAATTTGGAAGCCGTATTTTCAGCTTCATAAAAGTAGAAAATATACATATAAATCTAGGGTTGTATTGCATGGGCAGATGGCAAGTATTGAAATGATCTCACACCTGGGAGCATAACATGTGAGAGAGTTTCAACATTTATATTTTTACTGTATACTACTTAAAATTTGATATCTGATCATAAATAAATAATATAAGATATTTTATTCCTATAGTCACAGGGATATATTAAAAAAGTATTAATAAAGTCATTATTATTATTATTATTATTATTATTATTATTATTATTAATAATAATAATAATAATATTATTAATATTATAGTTCACTCAAGTCACTAAACAACGACTGACTGCCGAGTCAGGTCCAAGACTCATAAGACCCAGACATATTTAATTCAACGATAATATTCAGTTACACATAGATGCCGAACATACAAAATCATATAAAGTTAAAGCATTCATAAAATCACAAAACAAGCTTAGACCACACTGAAGTTCTTATGCTTTCACAGCTCTTATATAATCCTCATTGCCATACAAGTACCCAGGTCTCTCGTTCACATAGGAACATATTTCTCTATCCATTCAATTCATAAATTCATTTCATTACAAGAGAAATATAATACTGTTCTAATAACTTCCTCTGATGGCAGCTAAAGTACTCTGATGTTCTGAATAAAAGTGCACAGCAAAATAATCATACCAAGTAGAAAGATCTACGTCAGCCAACCAGAGTATAGACTGGAATAACTGTAGTGTGGAAAAACGTCCAAGGTTCAATAACAGTATAGAGTGCAATTATAGTAGTATAAAGTATAGAAAACTCTTTGCATGCTTGAGTCAAACTTCAAGATCAGGGTAGTAAACAATCAACAACCCATAAGTCTCAAGTCAAGAAGCCTGATTATTCTTCACTTGAAAACAGATTTGAAAATAGATTTCATCAAAAGGCACTTGAAAAAGTATTGAGCTCCATGGAGATCTTTAATTCAATAATTATACAGGCCCAAATAAGGTTTGAATAGTGGAAAATATGTGTAAAATAGATAATCATACAAGGTCCCAATAAGGCTGTACAGGGTAGAAAATTTCCTTGAAAAAGATATACATACATGACTTTTTGTATGGTCATTCAACACTTCAGAGAACACTATATTATAAAAGCCCCCAAAACAGCTTTCAACAAAATCCTGTTAAGGTCCCACTAACTGATAACCAAACTGAACAACTTTGTATCAACCTACCATTGCTGTTTTTCGGCTTATTAACACTGACATAACCTTTGAGAAAAAGCTGTTAAAAGCAAACACTCATTAAACTCATTGTACAACTAAAATTAAAAATAATACACACACAGTCAGTCATAACCAAGAGATATTAAAACAAAAACACTCTCAACTAAACGAAAAAAATGAAAAACACTGATCACTAAAATAACTTATGAACCAAAGAAAGTGGAATGATGCAGAGAAAAAAAGAAACAAAATGCAAGTCAAAAAAATATTAAAGGAAAAAATAAGTATTTATCAACTGAAGTCCATTTCTTTGTCATAGAATAGAACATTTTCCTGATAACAACAGGAGATACAGTGTGCAAATTAAATAATATACAGTGTGTATCTGATTGCAACACCTTTGGATGAAGAAAATGCTCTTTATTTAAGAAATGTAAATGGGACAACTTTTTTCAGTTTCCACCTAGCTTGTAAAACATTTCTCTAAAAACTTATTCAAATAACTTGCTTGAAAAACATAAAAAACCTGGCTTTGACAGCTAAGTACATAATTTTTTATACACTGATCAGTGTTGAAACACAATACAATACTGTATGTGATAGTGAAAACATTTACAAGGTTAATATACTGCAAAATCTATTATTATAATCTTTCATATATAAAACACAACAAAATCAAGAATAATAATAAATTGTTATTATCATAAAATTATGTATAATATGAAAATTGCTGTGCACCATGAAACTTCTACTTTTACTGGTCTGGTTGCCAGTGTGATAAAAAGTTCGGGATAGCAATAACGGAAAAATGGTGCGTTTTTATTTAAAGCATTAATTTATTTTGTCAAAAAATGCATTTTGTAATTTGGAATTTGTCCCCTGTACAAAAATATCAAACCAGCTCAAAGCTCCATGATTACCGTAGTTATTCACTTTTAAGCCGCACTCGCAATTAAGCCACACCCCCATTTTAGCAAGGCTTAGTGACTTGCTTCACTAATGGTTTAGTTTGGGAGAATACTCAGTTTTAAGCTGCAGCTCTAAATTATTTAGAAACCATGAATAAATGGACAGAAAAAAGACAAAACTTGCATGAGAATGTAGTTAAAACAATAGTGACTGTCATCATTCAAGTAACGATGAATACTGTAATTTAAAATACGTTAACGAAACTTGAAATGATGTATATCGAAAGTTCGCATAGTTAACATCCACCAGATATAAATTTCTGTCTTGAAGGTAGGTTTCTCTTCATTAAAACAAA
>JAOBYJ020107347.1:0-10399 GCA_025403565.2 Palythoa heliodiscus
ATCAAAATTATTGGGGGAGGACACGCTCTTCCCCCACCCCACCCCCATAACGCAACCCACCCGCAACCCACCATGGGCAGAACAAGATATGCGCAACTGATTTCAAAACTATATAAAAACGATGAACTCGTTGCAAGGCAGACTTTACACCTCCTCCTGTTTCTATCTCCACATTTTAATTTTCACCGACCAGTATCAAGTCTGGTCTTGTAATCCCACACAACTCTGCCAACAGCTCCGCCGTCAACGATCTGTTAGGGACCAAGGGATACTTAGATATTATACAGGAGATTATACATTTTTCCCATCTATTTTCAGTATTTTAAAAACAAAAATAGTTAAGGCGGCAGCTTTTGAAATACGGGCGCTGATGAGAAACCGGAATTGGTCTTAGAGCGAACCGTTTTGTTTAATAAGTAGATAATGTATCACCTGATTGAATGAGTCAACTCAAGTCAAAGTTGACTAAACTGTGATCTACCGCGGAGTACAGTTTTTTTTTATAAGAACCAGTACATTTTCTTGAGGCTCGATTTTTGGCGACTTCAGCGTCAACTTGTTATTAAATTGTTCTTATTTTTGTGAGCAGTTTTTATTGAAGAAAAAACGAGATTAAAACAAGGTAGTAGAAAATGAAACGCCACTCGCCGCGCCACACATGCAGTACGGATAAATTTAGACCTGACATCTTGGTATTTTCTTCGTGTTGAGGACACAGATCTTTGAACCAATCAAAAAAAGACAAAACTTACCCCAGCCTTATTTCGGCCAATCACAAACCTTTGTTTAATTCTATGTCCTCTACCCGAAATTATAGCCGGCATCTTTATTGAGCAGTCTTTACAGCTCGGATTACAGTGAATCTTTTTATATTTTATGCTGTAATCACGAGTTTTTGTCAATTTTCTAACACGAAAACTGTCCTCGTTTTCGAGCTTCAGCCTGAGCATGAGTTTTTTCTTTTAAATTGTTCTTGAATTTTGGCAAAGTTGATCCCCGTTGTTCTTACAAAAAAAGCGTGTCTGGAGAAGCCGAGGACCGTTGCTTCGTTTTGTACCCCACGCAAATCATACATCATTGCCACAGTTGTCAATCTTAAGTTGATAATACCACCCATATGATATGACTAAGAGCCCGTTAACATGAGTCTTCTCCTGTAACTCGTTATTTTCTTGTTACTGTTTACATGGATTAGAAAAACTTGGTTTGGAAACGGGATGAGTTTATCCCTTGTCGGGAGACGGGATGAGTCAGTATCCCGTAACAACACGGGAGGAAATTTCCGTATAAACAGTTCTCTCGGGATGAATATTCCATATAAAAGCTTATCTTTGAGGAAGCGACAGATTTTTTGAGCTTTTCCCAGGCAGGATGAGACAAGTGAATTTTTGTCCCTGTGTGTCGGAACAAAACCGCTCATGTAAACAAACTATTTTTTTTTCCCGCGGCGACTTTCATTGCGGGAGGAAACTCATCCGGCCTCTCATGTATGCGGCTCCTAAATCCTGAAACTTTCGATCATCACGCATCAACTAAAGTAGCAATTTTGCGAGACTAAAGTAAATAATTTGAGAAGTAATTAGACGATCGCCTTTGATGCATGCCGTGTTTGCGATAAACAGCATTTTTCACTAATGAATCTAAACATTTGATAATTGACAGTGTCCAGGTTGAGCCACAAAAGTGATAAATTTGAAATTAATTCCAAAGTTCAGAAAATTTGAATAAACTTTCCGAAACTCTGAAAAACAAATATTTTTAAATTGCTCAAAGTTATTCTACACTTAAAACAATCTGTGCTCCCTCAGTACGTTTTGGCCAACAACGACGGGCGAAAGTGATTACCCGCTTCCCGTGTTGGTGATCGATCTTGAGCTGACGCTGAATGCAAATCATTGCGGGACGTCAGTTGGGAATTTTAATAACATATATGGTATATGAAATGATCCACAGCTTATTTTTGCTATTGAAAACATTGAAACGTTTTAAGGCGTGAAGTTAAATGTTTTATAAGGTTCGGGTTTTGCAGGTTTATATGTCGGCTTGGTGGAAGAGGTCGCTCATATCAACCGTGTACATCTGACAAGGTGATGACAGAACAATAGCTAGGTCAATCCGTAAACAAGATTAAAGTGTTAATCCTTTTAACATGCCAATGTCGTATTTTGTTGCGCACTTCCCCAATTTTTCTCTGTCAGTTGATAGTTTGTTTATCAAAACCTCTAGTCATGATAGCTACCATCACAACATTTAAGAAATTATCAAATGATTCTCATATGATTACTTGTTTTAGCTGCTCGACCAATTTAGTATACCTATTCATTTTCCGCACGGGTTCTTCGTTGCAATACGTGTACGTACGTGCGGGACGTTTATCGCACACACATGAACGGGACATGACCCAGGCCAAACTCCACTCAACAGAAAACGTCATCGGAAGTCGTGCTGGCAGATTCCAAGCTCAAATGCCAAGGGTTGTACTATAATGGTTTATATTCTTTAAGCCGGGGCATTCATAACGAGCAAGTAAACCCTACAGAAGTTTTGCATTCAGCAAATCACCTACAACATAGTCCTGAATTTGCAACCAAGGTAATCAAGAATGGTTGCCAAGCTACTGCAAATTATCATCTTGACCGTCATCGGGCGTTGCATATGGGCACAGAAAAGGCGAGATTCAGAGAGCACTTTTTATTCCAATTCATGGGTGATTGTGACACCCAAGGACAATAAATATGTTGACTTGTTGGCCGAACGACACGGCTTCGTCAATAGGGGTCATATCGGTGCATTCGAAGGGCATTTTCTTCTGGAACATAAAAAACTGAAGGGCCGTATGCGCCGAAGCCTCGTAACGCACACACGTCGGCTGACGCGTGACCCGCATGTCACTTTTGCATTGCAGCAAAAGATCTTAAAAAGAAGCAAGAGAGGTTTTTTAGATCCTCTATTCAAAGATCAGTGGCACCTAAACAATACTGGTAACTATGTACATTCTAATTTAAACTTTACCATGAAAGTTGTAATTTATCTTATTCGCAAGTCACTTGAGAAGAAACCGAGATACGCGCAAGTTTTTACTAGAATAACTTTAGAAAAACAAAGAGACTTAAATTTACCAAAATGTAAGAACAATTTCAGAACAGGCTGAAGCTGAGGCTAGATAAATAGGAAACGTTTCCATGTAGGAACTTGAAGCAAAGTTATTATTATATAACTTACCAGTGCAAAATACAAAAAAGATTTAGGATATTTCTCATTCGTTATAAATCCACTTCCCAAACAATACTGTTCAATACTACCTCAGTTGGGTGTTTCTCACTTGATTTTAAACCACGTCCTAAACAATACTGTTTAGCACTACCTTAGTTGGGTGTTTCTCACTTGTTTTTAAACCACGTCCTAAACAATACTGTTTAGTACTACCTCAGTTGGGTGTTTCTCACTTGTTTTTAAACCACGTCCTAAACAATGCTGTTTAGTACTACCTCAGTTGGGTGTTTCTCACTTGTTTTTAAACCACGTCCCAAACAATACTGTTTAGTACTACCTCAGTTTGGCGTTTCTCACTTGTTTTTAAACCACGTCCCAAACAATACTGTTCAGTTCTACCTCAGTTGCATTCTCTGGCTTTTATATATTTCGTATGTATCTCGTACTGCATGCAGATGTATTTTAAGGCTGTATTTGAGGCAAACTACCTTCATTGTTTGTTGATTAGTACAATGAATCGTTTTGTGTTTTATACAATGCTGCTAATTTAAATTACAAGGCGGTCAAGTTTACCTGAAAAATTCGAATTCAGTTCATAGTTATCGAGCCTCAGCCTGAGCTTGTTCTTAAATTGTTCTTAAATTTTGGTCAGTTCCAGCCTCTTTGCTGTTGTAAAGTTGTTCTTATAATAAAAAGCCTGTAAAGACAAAAGCAAAACAATTTGAAGCTGAAGAGGCAAAAAAAAAACATTTAGAACAATGAGCCTCAGTTAAATCATCTGGTTCCTGCAAAACAGCGTGTAGCGCTTTCCTTTTGAGAGTACACTTTTTTATTAGTAAGAATAAACTTATAAAGAACAGTGAGGCTCAAATCGCCTGAAAAATAAGAACAAATTAAGAACAGTCTGAGGCTGAAATATAATGTTAAGAAAAAAAAACTTTAAAAAACAATGATGCATGAAACGCAGCAAGTAATCGCACTCAATTATTTTGATACTAACAAACTCCAACTGTAACAACCACTGTGCCGTACAATATACATACATTGTCGTATTTCCTTCAAAATTTGTGCTCGGTCTCTAAATGTATTGATAAAAAATATGTCCATGAAGACGAATTGCTGTTAGTATATGTTTGCTTGAATCGAAAAGCTATTTCCTGCCAGCCACCGCTTTGGATTTTTAATTCAACTGAAACTTGGCTGGTTTTCCGGAAATTGAAAAATATATTGTATCAGTAAGAACAAAATAAGAACATTTTGAACCCCAAATTGCTGAAAAATAATAAGAACATTAAGCCTGAGCAAAATTTTACTGGTTCTTATTAAAAAAAAGTGTACGTTTTAAACAAGAAAAATAGGAATCGAGTGGAATATCTGTAATTCTGCATATTCTGTTATATAATTTGAAGTAAATTCAGAAAAGCAAGATTGTTTCAGGATCCTTTCAGAAAACTGGTGCCGTCTCAATCATTGCGTTGGTTTCTTTTGCAACCTCGACACAGCATTCATCAGCCATTTTCCTCTTCTTTTGCTTTTATTTCTTTATTTTCAGTCGTTTGTTTTTGTATCTACTTATTAAATTTCCACATTTCTAACTATCATAACAAATCAATTTTTTATGTTTTGTACTTTCTTCACATTGGATCCTGCTAAGTTCGTTGATAAACGCTTTTTTATAACCAGTAAGTTGTGCCGCGGCTTGCTGTTCTTAAATTAATGTTTGGCGAACTCGGCGTCAAATCGGTTCGAAACACATGTACACACTTTTTTTATAAGAACAACTTTATAAAAGCAACGACGCTCGAATTGACCAAATCGATAACTATAAACTTGACCAATACTCGTGATTTAACCTAGCAACATCGTGTTTATATTATAAGCACAAAACAATTCCTTGTAATCTGAGTGCTAAACCAAAGACTGTTCAAACAAACAATGAAGATAGTTTCCTCGAAAGACAGCCTTACATGCACCTGCAGTGCGAGGTATCTCATTTTCCAATGCTTGTTTTTGTTTTGTTTCTACTTTAGTATAAGCCGCTCGTAGAAATAATAAATTAAAGGCGCTGTTACACCGTGCAATTTTCACAGCAACTTATCTCGCAACGCCCTTGCGAGACAAGCTGCTAAAGAATTGCGGGTTCTGTTGCTCTACGCAATTTTCTCAACAACTTGTCTCGCAGCGCCTGAAAAGGTTGGCCGTGGTAGCTTGGAAATTAAAAAAAAATTATGCGCGCGCGCTCTCATGCGATTTACAAAAATATGAGAGAAAAATTGCTGCAGGGGTGTTACACTGTGCAATGGAGTTGTCGCTTGCTGCAATGCGTTGCGAAAAGTAGAACTGAATTCTACTTCGTGCAATGCGTTGCGCAACAAAAAACATTGCGAAACAGACCCTGTTACACTTGGCAATTCTTCAGCAATTTGTCTCGCAATGACAAATCGTCAAATAAAGAAAACTCACGTGGAAGCATGTGCAAGTTTTGTTTGAGTTCGCAAAGTTTTCTCCTTTGTTTTTCGGTAAACAATAAATTACTATTACGCGCTATTTAGTGCAAATATCTTACACGGATTAAGTGCGTGCACTCTATGCATATAGTTTAACATCAATAAAAATGATCACTTTGATACACCCTGATCATTTTTTTGTGTTTTACACTGTACTGCTAAGTTAAGTTACGAGTGTCAGGGCGTTTGAGGGAAACTTGGGACATTGACAGGTTGAGGTAGCTGCCATAAAAAATCGCCTACTGAATTTGACATTCAAGGCTTTACATTGCAAGGACTGGCCAACGTAGATGAAGCTGGAACAACGAAATCCGGGGAAACCTCTAAGATCCGACACAACCACGCTCAAAGTTCCACTTGAGACGGGAACATTTCAATATAACGCCATTATAACATTTAATTAACTGCCTCGTTCGCTGTGTGAAGAAATAAAAGTACTAATTTTAACGATTTTAGGACTGAAGTACAAAAAGTTTTAAGAAACAGAGCCAACGCCCGACTTAAAGTATATAACCCTTAGCTTCTTATATTATTAGTAATGTAGTTAGTTTTATTTTACACTTACAATATTAGTAATGTAGTTAGTTTTGGTATTTTACAGTTATTTTTTTTGTAATGTAGTTAGTCATTATTTTTCATTTAGCTTTCCGTAGTATTAGCAATTAGGGTTTATTATAATTATTATTATTATTATTATCATTATTATTATTATTATTATTATTATTATTATTAACATCGATATTGATGTTGATATTGATGTTGATGTTGATGTTGATGTTGATGTTGGTGTTGGTGTTGGTGTTGGTGTTGGTGTTGGTGTTGGTGTTGGTGTTGGTGTTGGTGTAGGTGTTGGTGTTGATGTTGATGTTGATGTTGATATTGATGTTGATGTTGATGTTGATGTTGGTATTGATATCAATATTATTATTAAGTTTCTACCTGAAAAGTTTCCTAGTTATCGAGTCTGAGCCTTTTTGGCCCATTTGAGCCAATTGCGTGTATCGGCGTGTATCATTAAACACGCACTGAATTGTCCTCTACACAGGGCAAACTCCAGGACCAGTGGGTTTTGATATCAATGTTGGACCAGCATGGCGGTCAAACTATACGGGACGTGGAATTCTGGTGAGCATACTAGATGATGGTATCGAGTACACACACCCAGATCTGAGAGAGAACTACGACGCAAGTGTTAGCTACGACTACAATAGTAACGATGGAGATCCCTTGCCGAGGTACACCCCTGATAACATCAATAGGCACGGAACAAGGTTAGTTATTACATATAGAAACATGCATACTGACTCACTCACTCACTCAGCTCATTTAGTCACTCATGAATCTACTCACTCACTCAATCATTCACTCACTTACTCACTCACTTACTCACTCACTTACTCCACTAACTTACACACTCACTTACTCCTCTCTTTCCATTCACTCACTCACTCAGTTCATTTACTTACTCACCCGTGAACTCACTCACTCACTCACTTAGCTCATTTACTCACTCGTTAACTTACTCATTCACTCAATCATTCACTCACTCACTCACTCACTCCTCTCTTTCCACTCACTCACTCACTCAGCTCATTTATTTACTCACTTGTGAACTCACTCACTCACTCACTCCACTTACTCACTCGCTCCACTCACTCACTCGCTCCACTCACTTACTCACTCACTTAGCTCATTTACTCACTCACCTGTGAACTCACTCACTCGTGAACTCACTCACTCACTCACTCAGTCCCTAACCTTACTCACTCATATGCCCACATAGCATCACTGAGGGGGAGGGGGGAGGGGGCGTTCAGGCCCATTAGAAACCATTAAACCGCACGAGAAATAATCAAAACCACATTAAAATTCAATCAAAGCCAAAAACGGCAAAGAAAACTCATTAAAACCAAATGCTTACACATCTCAGTTTACAAAACAATCGAGCACTGAATTTATTGCATTTCCATTTTGCGACCATGCCTCCAAAAAAAGATTTATTTTGTTTTTAATTCATTTTGTTGGCCCTGCGAAAAGGTTATTATTGATTCTGGTTTCAACATCTTTGTCACCGCTTTCGTCAAATTATTTCTACACTTGGTGCTCTAATATTACTTATTGTCAACAGCGCAATTGGTGGCCGGTCGGGGCGCATAAATTGGTCGTAACTGCCGTGCCTAAGAGAAGACGGAAACCAGTAAAAAAATTGGAACCGGAAATCATGTAATATGCCAAATACGAAAAACCGGAATATTTTTATGGAAAGACCGATCTAAAAAATGGCCATTTCCGCAAACCGAAAATTCCAATGAGCCCAGGGCTCCTCATTCACATCTTCTTTCATACACTCACCCATTTACTCACTCTTTCAATCATCAGTTCTTTTTAAATATGCCACGCGGCTCAATTGCATTTTAATGATTAGTTGCTTTCTCACTAATGAGTAGAAAATTCCCTCAGTAATTTCACTTCATGCACCCCGTTTAGTCACTCATGAGTGGGTTTAGGGTATAGGGTATAGGGTATAGGGGCGTTCATCTTCCCCTATTCACCTTGTTTCCATCAGAGTAGCAGTCGAAACTATGAGAAGACGTAGCGTCATCATTTACATGTAAACAATCTATTTAACTTAATAAATTATTTTATGCACAATACGTTACCAAAAGGGGGAAGGAGAGGGAGAGGGGTAGGGGGGGAGCTCTGCCCAGTTCATATAGGCGCCCTAATTATAAGTTACGGCTCCTGCACTCACTAAACTTAACTTTCTATCTTACTCACTTACCGCAAATTAGGGCGGTCCTATCCTTGTTAAAAGAAAAGCTTTGCAGGCAGTAGTGTTCTGGAGATTTAATAGCAATAGAACACGAAATGCAACTACCTTGGAATAGCCACGTTAACTGTAGCAGTGAACATTTATAATTGTATTTAGAAAAAGAAAACAAAATGATTGATTATTGATTGATTGATTGATTGATTGATTAGGATTGATTAATTGATTGATTGATTGATTGATTGATTGATTGATATATTGAACGCTAGACGCTAGGGCAAAATGCTCTTGTTAAGCTGCACCAGGACTATAGAATATTTGATAGCTACCATCAGGTTCTCTAAAAAAAATAACTTTAGCTTGTTTCATAGACTAGTAGCCGAGAACCGTGATGTCATAAGAGTGTAGACAATGGAACACGTTACAGAATCACTTGTTTTTCTACAGCTTTTTACTTTGTATTATCAAGAAATTTCTAGTTTTTAAAACACTGGAGGCAAAATATCATTTCTTATCCCCCCTCCTCTGCAGAGGCATAAAATTTGCTTCCTCATCCCTTTCAATGGCTCAAAACAATATGACTCACCCCAACTCTCCCTGACCAAAGTATAACTAACTGTCACTTTAATTTTACGTCTTTACGTTATATTTTGACAGACCAACTGCTTACATTTGTTTTCACAGCTTTTGATATTTCCTGCTTAAATTCCATTTGCCGTCCCTATTAACGACAAGCGTAGATATAGTTAGCTAAAAAACTAAATCCTTTTCCGAGCCTAGTGGTCCATTGGAGCCGGCGCTTATCTCCGGTTTTCGCAGTGTTAAGCGGATGAGAGTCATTGACTCCACCTGAACGGGATACTAATCCATCGCAGGTTAGCCCCCAGCAGAAGCTGGTACTCATTTTACCGACCCCGTAAGGATGGAAAGCCGAGTCAACTTTGGCGGAAAAGAAAGTCACACAATTGTTCAACACTCGGTAGGGCCGGTGTTGAAACTCGGGACCTTGCGGTTGGGAGGCAGATATCTTACCACTGCGCCAACCACGCCGCCGTTCTAATCATAAGCTTAAACAATCTTATGGTTATAGTACATAAAAAAGTTACCAGGTTTTAGTTTTCTTTGTCAGTGGAAACTGGAATAAACATACACCATGCACCCTTGGCCATGGAATGTTAATTTCGATATCTTGTAAAACCGGGCCTCCTAAGATACGTAGCACCCATTTTCAGCTCCAAACAATGTTTACCTAGAACCATTTAAAGTTTCTGATTGATACCACAAATTTATTATGGTAATTGAATCGAATGGATGCCGTGTGATTGCTTTCTAATGATATACATAATAAAGTTACAGAGCAAGCTCTGCTTTGGATTGCGGCAATTTTGCATCTTCAAGTATAAGCCACCAAAACAAAAGATTTGATCGGTTATTACAAAACTCTGTTGTTTATAAGCCAATCAAAAGCGACAATTCAGAGAATAAATCGTATTGAATTAACTATTTTTGTACTGAACTAACTCCTGTTTGCCCTGTGTTTACAAAAAAGCGCTACTCTCAGCCAATCAGAACCGAGTGATTTTGTCATGTATATTCACGGGCGATAGGAAACGCGAGATTCGAATTTATGAAATAAAGTCATCTTACCTCATCTGTTGTCCATTTTCTTTGTTTTTAAATAAACAGCCTCACACTGAATCTACCACAAGTTTCCCCTACAACTGAGTACAAATCCAGCAATTTCTCTTCAATAAAACATCTCCATATAGATTACTGCTCGATAAAATAATGTTATCATCATCATCATTATTATTATTATTATTATTATTATTATTATTATTATTATTTTTTAATATTAAAGATAGTTTATTTGAAAAATACCAGTCCTAACAGCATAAGTATTGAAAAA
>JAOBYJ020107457.1:0-18199 GCA_025403565.2 Palythoa heliodiscus
CTGATGTAAAATCGCGAAAGAGATAATTTAAGATTGAGAACGACAACACCAATTATTTCAATCGTTCCGGGCCGGAAAAGATTTTAAAATTTCAAGTTTCCGGAGCATGCGCAGAACCGTGACTGGGCCCTTTTAAGATGCCATGTAAAGTCATTTATGATACGGCTATCTATTTTAATAACTATCTATCTAGAGGTATTTCGCATGACATGAAGTTTGCAGGTGGAGTGGAAGTGTCGCGCACAATCCAGTATTCTCCAAATATTCCAGAAATGAGTTTGCAGCAGCCAACAGCTAAGAGAATTTAGCTGTTACCTTCTGAAAGTCAAGTCAACTCTTTAAAATTACCAAAAACTGGGTGCAGTTTTTATCCCGTAAAAAATCATTCACCATGAACGTAAAAACAACAGCCTTATAAGAGATAGTGCATAAAATACGTCCCAAATCTGTTATTTTGAGATTGAGAAACCGGAATCCAAATCTGCCGGTAAAGTATATTATGGAATCTCATCAATACTGAGCTGATTTGAATCAGTACAGTCGGAGAGGTTGTTTATACAATAAACTGAATTTCTATAGCTCTCTTTTCACGATTATAACTTCTTAAAATTAATAATACTTTAGGTATAGCAGAGAACATAAGTTGAACTTGTTATTGCTTTGTTTGAATGCACTAACGAGCGTATTTGCTTATCCCTGAGGCTACTCGCTTGACTCATCAAACATGATTGGGATTCTGGGGTGTTTCAGAAAAAATTGATTTCATTTCTGAGAGTAAAAATGAAATATTATTACTTCTGGAAATTAAGCTTGAAAGAAAAAATCACTTTGTTGAAAGATCTTATTCATAGAATTATGTTACGTACCACATTCATTGTATATAAAACCATATGCCCAATAAAGTCCTAGACATATTAACTACATTTTGAACGAAAAGAAAGAACAAATCTTACCAAGTTTCAACACTCTTGAAGGGAACAAAGAGGATGTCAAAATAGTAGCTGATGTTCTGTTCACCACTGCAAGGTTTTGTAAAATGAACAAACTCTTGGCGATTTTTAAGTTTTAAATATTTCAGTCCTGCTTAATGCGACAGGTGACCGCACTTTTGATATCCTAGCAAACGGCCGCTACAGTCATGCAAAAGACCGCTACAGTCATGCAAAATCAAAAAAGTAAAGACATTAAAAAGCTAAATATAATAAGAAAGTTCATGTAGCTTCTCTTAGGGCCTGTACCATGCAATGACAAATTAACTAATACATGCAACACACTGTGCCAAAGAGTAGACACAACTGGACCAGCAAAACATGGCAAGCTTAGCAAGCTACTCGCCAAATTCTGGGAGATGAATAACGTACCCGAAATCGCTTGCAATCACCTTGAACTTGACCAAATGTTTCAAGATATAATTCACTTCAACAAATTGAACGCCAGATACAGTGTTAAATTTCCATAGAAACCTAACAAAGACAAATTACTTACCAATTTCAATATAAGCAAAGAACGGCTATGCAGTACAAAGTCTTGTAAAAAAAAGATCCAGATCATGTTAGAAGCTATAACAAATATTTAGTAGAACAATACGGACTAGGAGTTATCGAGAGCTTATATAATCCTAACACTCACTCATATATTGTATATATACGTACATTTCCCAATCTTTACAAAGACAGCACCACTACTATAGAACAAGAATACTGAATAGTCTATGACAGGAGCCCATCAAGGGGAGCCTCTATCTCCCATACAGTACTTGGTCTTGGAGTCAACTGTTTAGTCAACCGTTTCGCCTCCCAGGGGAGGTTTCACACCTCCACAGTTGAAAGACCCTATCAAACAGAACCGCTAGTGAAGACCATCTATAAGTTCGCTAACCTCATGCACGAGTATTCACGCGCATACATATTCCATAGGGGAAAAAGCCGTTCTTAATATAGATCTACTCAGGAAAGGATTGACTCAAGGAATTAGATGAGGTAGAGGCTCCCCTTTAAGGGCTCCTATCTATGATGAGCAAACAACTACGACTAAAGCCTTAAGTTTGAAAGAATGCTCACACATAGGCCCAAATCTTAAGCACAATCGCGATTGCGCATTTATAGCTAAATTCAAGAAAGGTCTCTACAAATCCGGAAATAAACTACTACGACAGTACAGCAACGCAACAAGATTTCTATGGTTAAACTAAAGACGTAAATAAACCACGCTTGCGCACAAAAACTCAGTAGCGTTGTTTGATGCAGCGCCATCATTTTTCTGCGATACCACAATATTACTTTAAAAAAGACTTGGTGTTCAAAGACTTGAAGAAAGTTCATTGTACATGGATAAGGTAGTAACAGAAACAGGCTTTGAAGCAGAAGTACTACTACATGACAGCACCTAACTAGGTCACTTGCAAGACGCCGGCCTTTTCTATCAATAGGTAATATGTTATATATCTTGGACAAGATAATCTGTAAAACATAATTTTAGTTTAGAGCGAAGGGGGACCGCATAATGTTCGGGATACATGAAGTACCTCATTTAGGAAGACCACCTAGCTTCTAGGCCCTGTGCCCAGTGCATGCAAAAGGCCACAATATCAGGCACAACACTAAGTGCAATGCTGAGTTTGGGAGTGCGAATTCAAATAAGAGAACAGGTTTGATAATTTAAATAAGAGTGCCTATACTTAAACTTCATGATTCTATACTGATCAAGTAGCTTTAATAAAAACATTGTTTGTTCTTTTCTCTTCATTTTTCAATATCAATCAAAAGATAATTTGCATTTGGCCTTTTTTATAAGATGCCTGCCACCTGCCCTCCAAGTTATTGTTTTTGAATTACAGATTATATACGTTGAATATCGCCTTCGAAAAACCGATTTAATTACGGCTTTTCTCATGCACGAACCTGTACTCAATTTCAGTAAAGACCTGAAACTGCCAACACTAACCTTGACTATTTCTCTTAACCAATCCTCTTGCTGTTTCTTCCTCGTAAAAATAAATTCATCGAGAAACGCAGTAGAACTGTAGACTAAACAGCCGACGGGAAGCTAAAGATATATAGGGTTCGTACCTACAACGTCATTTTCTTGCGGTTTTTAACCACTTCCTTAGTTCAAGATTAAAGTCTTACACAGGAACATCTTAAAACTCTCTAATTAAGGTTGTGAAAAAGGAAGAAATAGCATTGTTCTTATATAGAAAGCAAAGCAAACTATTATGTACGTCTTTTGAAAACAGTGATAGTTGACAGTCCGTGGCTGCTATTTCCATGATGGCAGTTTTAAAGTACCGAGTTTCTTATATTGAAGCTAGGCAGTTGTCTTTTTACTGTCATAATTCCTCTTGAGATTACTGAGTCTAATATAATGTTTAGACGGCTTTGCATATAAAACAAAATGGCTGTTCAAATGTCTGAGCTTATTGCCACAATTCTGAAGTTATCTTAATAATCTTAGGTTAAATGTTACTTAAAACACTAGAATCAATTGCCTGAGTGACTAAGGGAACTAAAAACAGCTAGATTGCATTTCAAATATTATCATAGAGAAAAACAGTTTCATACACGATTTTACATCTTTGGTGCTGCTTTACGTTGCTAACTATCCGGAAAGCGAGTGTTCAAATGAAAAACCGATGAAAACGACGTTACGCCTCGCTTCTTTGCGAGAATTTGAGGCAGACAGATATGTATAACTTTTCCGAAGTTTACAGTGACAATCCTGCATTGCTATCCTTTGATCATTTAAAACAGTATCACAAAATTTATCATTATTAACTTTATGTATAGTATCAGAAATGTTTTCTTCTTTCTTTATTATGCAGCCTTGTATTTGGCATCTTCGTTTTTTTCGAATTACTTAACGCTTTTCTTACTATCTTGAACTGACTTTTAGCATTAATTGAATGCTAAACAATGGCTGTGAACAAGATTAACAAAAAATGAAAAATGAAAAAGATACAAAATGGTCCAAGTTTTTGCCAGCGGGAACCGAGTTTCATTCAAATAAAACCAGAGTAAAAGAGGCCTTGTATTTCTTACTTTTGAGCAAGAAGCCAGCCTCAATACATATTTATAAGTGGTACAATATATTTAAATTTCTGAAAAAAATAGTTAGCAGCTAATTAAACGCCGGCATTATAGGTGTAAAAATACTTCCGTTATTTCAAAACACACCATTCAGTTCAGTCAAAGCAGTCAACATTGTCCGGCTAAGTGTTGCGGGCCGTATAAAATACTTTTGGTAAAATAAGAGGAGTGTTTCAAACTAAAAGAATCGTAAAAATTTAAAATTACTTCAAACTCTGTTGTAACTGAATTAGAAGACAGCACTCAACGTTTTTTCTTAGAAAGATCAGTTTTCAAGGCACACGGTGTTCCTTTGCTAGAAGCATCTCCTTGAATCTCTAGGCAACTGAATATCTCCCTAATTAAGATATTAAAGTTATGTCTAGTTTCCTCAGGGTCCCTGAAGCGTCATCGCTTTATTTTCTGTTTTTGCTTCACAACACTTTCAAATACATTCGGCAAATTACGAACATATCTGTCAGTTTTTGCCAGTTGCTACTTACAAACGAATCTGTAAGTTTTTGTCACGTATATCTGGCAATTTCTTTTTCACTTTCAAATTAAAAGTTCATCTGGCAGTTTTTGCCGGTTGCCACTTATGAATCGAATGTTTTGGGAATTTTTGCGAAGAAAGAAAAAAGATAAATGATAACCTTTTGTTTGTTGTAAACGTGTAAAAGTTGCCAAAAATTTGTATACGTATGCAAAATTTATCTACCGCAAGTTTCAAATCGCATTTTAAATATTGGTTCAAGGAAACTCATATCAGAGCAGCAAAAACAAAGACTGGCCCAATTTGGTTCCTTTTCAAAAGTTGCTTTAATTGATAATATCATCCCTACGCGCGGCCGAATAATAAATTAACTACCCTCTCTTAACCATTCTTTTAGCGGGCGATAAATGCATTTGCAGACCGCACGTTTACCATTTGGCACGCAAAAACTTTCAATTAAACGTTTAATATTTTGGATGATTTGATAAAGACATGATTTTTATCGGGCATGGTTTATTTGTGTCCTCGCAGCATCATTTACACCCTGTGCTCGGGTGCAAATGATGCTACTGATATGCCCTCTAGAAGTCATGTTATTGTCCCAGTATCATCTTGCAAATGTTTTCCGGCGATCTCAAAGGTAAATTAAAAAACTGATAAAGACTTACGCCGGCTAAGTAAAAAAAAAACTTTTGTCTCAAATACCTTTTTCCGAAAGGAGGAAGCCATAAAGTATCAAACAAGGTCACGTGTGGCGAGTTCATAGATGGAAGTGTTTTGTGCATGAACAACAAGTCAAGTACTAAAAAAGACGTTCTTCCGAGCCTTTGGGAGTTGACAATCATTTAGTTCACAAGAATTGGGTGTAAACGTTCATGGAGTTGCACATCATTCGAAAATAATAAAACTTGGGTGTTTTCCTACTTAATTTCTCTATTGCCCATGGCTAATTTGCGGTAAAACGGAACGGAAATTATTGAGGGTGTATAAATTAACTTATCTTAAAATTAAACATTTACGTTAGCCAAGTCTAAATCCAAACGACAACTGACTTCGTGAGAGAAACTTTGCCGGTAACCGGATGATAAAAAATTCTCTTGTCCAATACTAGTACTGGCTTTCAAATAAGCAAATACGCCGTTTCAGATTTAGTTCTATGCTACGCTTCGTTAGCTTAGGGGGTTAGTTTGTACAAGACACGAGGAAAAATGAATTTGAGTGAGTCAAAGAAGATCTGCTGCCATGATAAATCAGAAGATCACTATTAACACGCAGTTCATACCTTGACAACGGAAAGCAAGTTCAGTCTTCTCCTTCCACCAAAACTGCGTCTAATTGGATTTCAGACTTAAAGAATTTCCTTCTACGGGCTTCAGGATGTTCTGAATGCAAAACAAAAGTTGATTTTAGTTTTGTAGTTACGATAGAAGTGTTTCGTGCATGAACAACGAGTCAGGTTTAGAAAAACTGCAGCAACACTGAAAGGAATTCTGAAGATTGCAGAAGTTAGTGGATGTTTGCCAACTTAAGACAAGCTCCTTCTTGGTGTAAATAATTTAGTTTTGAAAAGTTATAGAATTTTGTGTTTCAGCAATTGGTTGACTCGAAGCGGGAGATCCATTATAAAATTCGAAACAGCTGTTTACTTATGTCGACGGCCGCGAAAGTAACTCAACGCTAAACAATATAATTCAAAGAAACAATATTTGAGTACGTGCGGTTGCTTCGGCGAGTTAATCGAATAAGTCCTAAACCCAACTCAGAGTTAACCGGCAAAGTTATGGTCTTGCCGTATGGTATGGAGAGGAACTCAGTCTCGTTTGTTGCGTGGCTCCATCGTCAGCACAGATCAATTTTGGAGAAGAGAGACGGATAACACCCTAAAAGGTCAGCTTCTCTCCATAGCCAACGGCAAATCACAAAGTCGATTCATTATACTATCGTGTTTGAATGAAGTTTCAGTGTTACGACAAAGAGTTAAAAAAAATTTCTACATCTGCTGCTTGTATTGACCCTTTTCCTGTTGAGCTTTTAAAAGCAAAATGTACTAAACATTATAAAAGTTTATTGAAACAAACAGTTTCTGAATCTACTCTTCAAGACAAGTAAAATGAATGGTCATTCTATCAAGGGTTTCATCAACCAGTTCAAAAGTTAGAATGAATAACACCAATCATTTCTACTCTTCAAGACAAAGAAAATGAATGGTCACTTTATAGCCTTTCATTAATTGGTTCAAAAGTTCAAGCATTCAAGAAACCAGTTCGTTTATAGCAGTATGAGGCTTACGTGAGGCTTAACATCGTGTCCTGACTCGTTGAACTTATTCATAGCAATTTTAGATATTTTATAAATGATTACAAGTATAGAAGAAAGAGGACGAAAATATCTTCCTATCACGCCGGAAAGCATTGAGTGAGCGCTCAATATTAGCATGTGTCAAAAGAGCCAGGATTTTGATGAAGTGCAAGCGATTTATTGTTACTGCAAAAGGTAGCCGGCCTTATTAAGTGGCCGTAAAGTTTTGACACACTGTTAAACTGGAAACACAAAGCTAATCCGACATTCTCATCAGCATATCTACATAAAGTTAAAGAAAATTTACTGCAACGCTATTTTTGGCTGCCAGTGTGTTAAGCAAAATTTTTGGTAAAGTTTGTAATAATGAACGTCATTCTTTTCAACAAAAATCCTTTCGTGCATTTAAGTTTTTAACTATTTACACAGCATATAGAAGAATCGAAAAGGAGGACGAAGAGAGGACGAAGAAAAACATGACAAAAAAACAAATGAGAAAAAGATTACAAGTATGCTAAACATTATTCAAGTTCAACAGATAGCATAAAATTAAAATTGCATTAACTCATGGAGGTTTTAAATTTTTTTAATTGAAAGATTTATCTAATTTCCTGAAAAGAATCAAATTCAAGCATATTTGTAGATTATAGTCACTTTACTCTAGAGTAGATATCGTTCCACCTTGCACCGGGTAAATCAGTTAGCGTTGTAATAATTCTGATATCGCTTTGAATCGCAAGTTTTTAGTGCTCTCTGTACATCGCTTCGGATTTTGTTGGTTTTCCTTTAGTGGGGACGCATTTTTCCTCTGAAATAAACCGAATGATCTTTGACAATTGCCGTAGCAACAATAAAACTGTGTATAGCAACGGAATATATTGAGTACTCCACAATATTTTAGTTCATATTTGTCGCAATGATTCATAAATTATTTGTACACGTGTTTAAGCAAAAGCTGTCTGAAAATATACGGTTCATTTTTCAACTTACCAGTTTGTATACAAAATTAAATGTGCATTGTTCAGGTATAAATTTAAAACAAGCTTTATACTTCACCAGTAATCTTTCGTGTTCTTGATATGCTTTACATATAATGATTAACACTTCTTTAGCATGCGAATTTATACTCCTCCAGCCTTCTCTCGACCGCTGCCGCTCCAATTGGGAAGTTTTGTTGTTAATCCTTTCAGAAGTATTCATCTCATTAATCGAATTGCGCCACTTCAATCATTCTTAACTAATTTCAACACTCATACGCTAATTTTGAGTCGCACGACCCTTTATCTCTGCATCTAGAACTAGTTCTAAACTTTTACTAAAAACAATTCCTTAGGCACTGACGAATTGTTAGTCATGTGTTGAACAAAAATCTAAAGTATGAACACAGTGAAACATTTACTTCAAACTTGACAGCCTTCCAGGGAATTTCTTTTGTTTTCAGAGAATTGTCCTTTGTGAGCTGATGGCAGCTCAAAGTAATGCGACAAATTGAATTTGGACCAACTGGTCCTTTAAAGAATGCCGTACGTAGAATATCATTCTGTATACGTCAGGAACTCTGATTACAATATGAAACTTCTCTCCACGAGCTTTTCAGGTGTAACTGTTCTAAGACTAAAATGATCTACTGCACAAAAGCCGGACTCCTATAAGTTTACCCACCGTGACTTTGCTGAAAGGATGCCGCGCCGTTTGTGGTTGAGAAAATAACATCTCTTGTGTGATTCTGACACTCACTGACGCAAATCGAACGCCCGCTTAGATTTTGATTCAGTTTATGATTTATTAAACTTTGACGTTACGGTATATGTTCAGTATATGAGTAAATAACACCATATCAAAACAAAATTACTTTGCTTTAAGTCTTTATAATCGAATTAGATAATTTGTTCCAAGAAATGACAAAAAAATGAAGTAGACACGAGTTCTGATAAATTTTGCCATCGTTATATCCAATCCTTTAGCGACAGCATCATCTGCACGAGCTTTGTGTTAATAAAAAGATACAGTGAACATGGAATAGTATCACTTGGAAAATGTGTGGGCAAAATATATAAGCTGCAAAATTTACGTTCTGTTTATTGTTGACATTGGACTTTATTAACTTCTGTTGACCTGACAAGCGCATTTTTTTCTTTCATGACTGAAGACGTTGGTCAAGGGTTTCTGTACGTGTAAATAACTATTCACTAACTGGTATTTGCTTTGGAGATTTCGAAAAGAAACTGTCGACGATCAGTTGAAGTTTGCTTTTAGTATTAGGATTCAGTTTTTTTGTGCATTTTGGAGCACTACATTTGAACTGAGTAGAATCTTGTAGAATATCTAGAAATATTTCAACCTTGCTTCCGAAGCCTCTCATCTATGTACAGCAGACTTGGCTGATTTATAAAGTTCAGTACACATAAGGCCTGTATTACCAGCTGCAAAAACAATCTTTTACCAACACTTTGACAGAAGACTGAACTAAGAAATGACGCGGCAGTCATTTGTTGGTAACCGCTCAACAGCCATCTTTTCATGTTCAAGGAATCTTTCCCTCATTTCTTGTCAAATATTATCAGCCATGCGATGTTATGCACTTCCCACACATTAAAGCTGAGGCAAGTTTTTGTGAAAATTGTCTCGCAACGCCACAGCGAGACGAGTTACACGAGACATTGCAGCGTGTAGCAACAGTCGTGCAATGGCTAAAATCGTTGCGAGACACGGTTGCAGACATCGTTGCCGAAAGTAAATTCAGTTTTACTTTTCACAAATTTCAAGTTGCAGGGGCCATTGCGCCGTGTAATGTAGCCTGCAATGGCTGGTGCAACTTGTATCGCGATGGCGTTGCACGACAAGTTGCACGAAAAATTACATCGTGAAACATCAGCTAAAATCTTGTAAAGTGCCCGATCGCTTTGTAAACCGACAGCTGAGAAACAAGTAATTAATTCTGGCACCTTAACACTCAAACTCACTTTGCTGGCAAAGATCATTTCAGTTTTTACCGTCGATCGCATCTCAACTTTCCAATTACTTTTTTACTTTAGTACTTTACTCTTACGAAAACTTATTAACTCCCATGACGGAACAGAACGGAATGTAGAAGTACTCGGTGAAAGCCGTATAAAATATAAACCTTTTCAGGTATAACTACTTTAACAATAATGTCAACTCAATGCCCTTTATATGTAGAACACATTTATACACATCTATACATATCTAATACGTTTTCTTTCCAGTTCCACTTCATCTTGTATTTCGATTACACAGCTTTATTCTGTTCTTTGTGAAACAAGGCCAAAAAATATTTACTGATGTTTTGTGGGCGCTTTTCAAGATATGTTTCATTAATTCAGATCAAAACTTCGCTGACAATCAACTCAACAGTAGCTGGGCCAACGTTGCAATGTAGGGCTTGATATGTTGTCGTTTTAACTCGGGCCGGTAAGAATAGGCTCCGTTATTTCTTTTTTTTACTCGTGCCGGTAGACAACGAGTCAAGGAATAGGCATAGGCTCCGTTTTTCTTTTTTTTGTGTGTCACAAATTGTTAACGCATGCGCAATATCATTGTTTTCAACATGCGAGTTGAAATTAAAGATAGCGGAAAATAATTTGAGAAGGCACTCGTGCCACTCAATTACTTCTTAATACATGAATTCAAATCAAGCTTATATAAAAAAAAAGCCGGTGTTGGCGGGTTGCGCATGTGGGATTTGATTTTTCTCTTCGTAATTATATATTTTAATTCTTATTTGTTGAAATCATTATTAATATTATTATTAATATCATTATTTATCAGTAAAAGGTAAAGCACAAAAACTCGAATGCACATGCGCAGTTGACACTTGTCTCCAAATCAAAATTACCGATAGAATTGAATAATTTACATACAAATAGCTCTGAAACTAGTTAAAAATCGAGGTTAAAACTGAAATTAGCCGAATAGCATAATTAGTCGTAGAGGCCGAGAGGAATTAAAGATTAATCACGCTGCTGCTACTCTTTTCAAAGCGTCGTGAATTCGAGTATCACTGTGCTCTGGGTTTTTTCCCCGCAGTAAATAATCTTTTCTTGTTTTTTTTCGCCTATTTTACTTTTTTTCTCAGCTTAAAAAATAAAAGCCATTAGGATAATTTGACGTTTTAAGACATCTTGGTTCATCAAAAAAAAAAGTTCTAGTTATTTCGAGTTCTGTTTCCGATTCGGTTACTGATTCGATTTAAGAAGGAAAAATATACAAACAGCGGTTATATACATTATCACTGCACAATGTATTGTTTAAAAATATAATCTAAAACTTAACGTTTCGCATGCTACAGCACACATCTTCAGATGTGACGGTTAAATTGTTAAATTGTTTTCTCTTGATTCTATTTCTTTCCTTTTCTTTCCTTGGGGACAGATCCCCCTTCCATCAAATTCACAGTACTTTATATTTCCATAGCAGTAAATTTCCTTATCATTTTTCACGGATTCAATTTATAACTTGCAAGAACCGGCACGAGTAATGCTACTGTGTAGCGTCTTGTTTTTACTAAAAACACATTACATTTGGTATAGGGAAATCGCTTTGGATTACCTTTGATTTATTTTTGAAAAGGTATATTTTATCACGATTCTGTGTTATATATCCCTGACACAAACACAAAATTTGTTCCAAGTATGATAATAATAAAACACTTATTTAGGGCTTTTTCTCTGGGATTCAACCCCGCGGAGCAATATATCATGTATGATTTCAAAAGAATTGTTTGAAATTTCCGTTGGCAAACAAAAGTTCAGCTGTGCTCTCTTAAAAACCTGTTCACACTTGTGAAAAACTAGAGACATTACAAGTATAGAACAAAGGATCGACAAGGGTTCTACGAGTTCTTAAAACCACACATAACAGTTCTTTTGCGTTTATCTTTGTTATTTAAATTTAAAATGCTCGCAATTGTGCTTATTATTTAAGTGTGAATCAGACTTTCATACTAATTTGTTTTCTTACACGAGTTACTCATGCCGGCAACAGTGATACAAAAAGTACTCATGATTGTCCGTGGTTAGAATCGATTTTAAAATATTCGCGTTATGCATGTAAAGAATTTTTATCGTCCTCTCTAATGTGTGTCTTTTTCACATAAATGGAATTTAACTACCGCATCGTTTTTGGCCGTAGAAAAAGTATCACTACGTGACGTTTCACTGGTAATAGTTTACTTATTGTTCTATTGTCGCACTTTAATACCTTTGGAAAGAAACCTATCTATCATCAAACAATATGACCTTTTGTTCCTTTCGGAATTTATGCGAATTCACCATGGTAACGCAGCACAATTGATCTGTTATTCCTTTAACGAAACGAGGACAGTCCAGATCAACAAACATCCAGACGAACTTCTTTCCAAGCACAGTCATGACCAAGAAATGTATTTGTCAGATTTGCAACTGTGGGTATGTATGCCTTTCGTTTTTACTGGGTTAATAACAGATCATAGCAATAAATGCTGGGATCACGAGATGTATGTTCTCTTGAAACAAAGACTGGTTCAAAAGGTTTTACTTTCCATCTCCGACGAAAGCTTTAAGGTCCGTCGAAGGCTTAAGTGCGTTTTCACACGAATCACAGAAACAATATAGGATAAAGAACTTTGATGAAATTCGTGGGAGGTTTGGTAACTTTTACAAGTGTTTATTGCTCTTCTGGAACACAGAATAATTAATTATCTAGTTCACTGCCCATCCAGTTGGGTCGTCATCGCTCTCACAATTTGTCTGTGTACTCTGAGAACCCTGTTCTCTTAAACCAAATTTATATTCGAAATTAGATAGAACGGAACCAACAGCAGAAAGTCGCTAACTGACGCAAGTGGATTAGATAAGAGAGTCAAATTTACTACTTGACAACTTATTGTTTTGATTTCGAGTCACTTATTGCGTTATGCGTGTTGTTGCTAAGTTTGCTAGCACTAAAATGGTAGTTAAAACTCTAAACAAATTATTTATAAAACTGGAAAAAGCAACAATGGAACTCTGTTAATGCACAAGAATTGATGGAAATACGACAAGGGAAAAAGTATCTTAGAGCGTTTTTGATTTAGGATGAAACTTTGAAATGTTTCACTCCATAGCCTCATAAGTATTTGATGAACCTTGTATATATGTTGTCAACTTGAGAGCCTGGTCGAAGCGAATTTCTTTAGGATCGATTAACTTTTTAATGTCAAAAGGCCTTAACTGCATCAGCTGATTAGATAATGTTCTTAATGCCTTTCAGTTTAGCAGATGTGAGTTCACGGCGGAAACCATTGTCGAGTTTTATGCTCGAAACACAAAGTAGAATTCAAAAAATATATATGTCTAATTAACATTAAATATTCTTAAAATAACTGCAGACTTCATTTCATAATATGCAAATAACATACGTATATGTTTGAAGGTAAATAAAATATTTCAACTAATGTTTATATTTTGTTTGACTATCTTAAAAATATATAATCAGGTAGGCATATTATTATAGATCATTAGATGTTTTAAAAATCATAAATTTTCCTTTATTTTGAATGCACACTCTATATTTTTTATAAGAATCAGTAAATTATGGGTGAGCTTCATCGTTCTTTAAAAATTTATGAAAATTGGACCTCTGTTTTTCTTTAAACGTTCTCGTCTCAATACGCACAATTTAATACTAGAAACTTATCCGTGATATCAATAAGACAGAAAAAATGGCCCGTATACATACTTATGCTGTTCTTTACTTTGAGGCTAATTCGAGTCCCAATTTTTCTCCTAAAAAAGTGTGCACGAATTTTAATGCAAGAGCGCTGCGAATCTTCTATGAAACGCCAAATCCTTTTAAAAACAACTTACTTTATTTTAGAGTTAATAGTTGATTTACTTTTTAATATTAGTTATCTTTTTTTTCTTTATTTTTTCCCTGTGTGTACCTGTTTATGCATGCCATAGCTTATGTGTTCGTCAGTGAATGAAAGCTACACAAATTATAACGTTTCCTGCCTAGTGTCTACTTAGTAAACCTAATGATGAATAATTTAGGCTCTACACATTTCAACACTTATTAACTACATTTTTTGAGAATAATTAACCTTAGCAAATAGGATCATTTCTAATATTGGAAATGCGAACAAATATTGTTTGTTGTTGTTTGTTTGTTGTTGTTATGATTTTTGTTTGTTGTTGCTAAAAAATAAGAAAAGTTATCAGAAGGTCAAAATGAAAGAGCATCAGTTAAAATAAAAACGCTTTTAAAACGCGTTGACCCCCCCGTTGTAATGTTATGTTAACAATTTACTTAACACATACTTCTTTTTATCAGAACCATCAAGTTTTGGCCGATAATAAGAAAAATATTTTCGGATGTTTGCGAGTTTCTATTAAAATTATTGTTGGTGATTTTGCAAACAGACAATGGAAGACTGGAATGATTTTAATGCAATTTCGCAGCCCGAAGGGGACTTGCAAATATGTCAGTTTTATTATGTCAGATCCTCAGAAATGGATGTTTGTGTATGTGTATATGTGTATGTGTTTTAAACATTCTTTTTTTGCATGAACTAACAAAATGAAATTATAGTTGCACTGGAATTCGATTGTTCCGAAGTTTTTCTAATTACTGATTTAGGCTAGATTTATCCTCATCGTTCTGATAGCATTTTTTAAAATTATGCTTTAGTTATTTCTTTTTAAACGTTTGGCGTTTTTACACGAATTTAAAATATGCAGTTCTTTTGTATTTTTCTAACTATGTTTTTTCAACATAAAACTAGATTTTCGATAATCTTTAACAATTGGGGTCGTCGAGTTTCAGTCAGTGCGTATATTGATTTCCAAGGAGTGTATTGAAAGGTGAGGTCATTAACTGTGCAAATGACACGTTTGTATGAAATGCATTGGAATTTTGGTTCTGTAATTTCTGCTTTTACTGTGTAGTTGGTTACCAATAATTATAATATGCAAAAGATCAAACAATTTTTACACTGAAAACTGCAATTTAAAAACAAAATTTCATTAGTTAGTTTTAGAGGTTTTAAAGGAGGTTTTTAACTTACGAGACAAACTGTCGTCTGTCCTAAGGAAAAGTTTATTGTTCGCAACCACATACATTCTTGGCTCTTAAATGGCGAATCACTTGCACTTGTAGAGATGAACAATGAATGACGATGAATTCTAGTAATTCTTTTAGTTTTCTAACACTTAAACGATAAATAAGCAATTACTTCAAGTCTGTTTTTGGATTAAGGACGAATGCTCAACTAAAAGTAAATCTTTGACAATCTAACACAAATGTATGCAAAAGAAACAAATTTTCGAGTAGTTGTTGAAAACATGAAAGTTGAGATGCACTTTGCATGGTCTCAAAGTTTCGAGATCTAGATGTTACGTGCCACTCTAACCAAAACTTTGAGACTTTCCATAATTTCATGATCACCTTTTAAGTCGTTAGCAAGTGAAGTTACCAGTATAGCAGGAGATAGGAAGTTATAGAAAGAGCCATACGTATACCTAGATGCTAATACCTTCCTGCCAATCTTGGGTTCGGCTCAGTCTTGGTTTTGAGTGGACCGATCAAATACACATCACACAGGCGTGCTATTCACGGTGGGATGTGTTCGACTTGAAAAGCTGTTTAAAGCCGCATGAAGACACAAGAATTTTTTCTGGCAGAGTGCTGTAGTTCTGTTTTTAACTGGCGATACAGAATCAGACTCTCATGGCATAGATGCCTTGCTCAATTGGGAGAAGATAGCGTGTCGTGACAATACATACTCTCAGCGGTGTATTCGTGAAATATTATATTTCGGGTTTCATTATCCTAATTTTGAATCTTTCGACAAGGTTTTTTGCTGTTTTTGAAATAGTTAATGTTTTCTAAGTCAGAACTGCTAGAAATGATCTAGGCAGCTTATCGGTTATGAACTAAAATCACTGCAGATTCTTTAAATAATCATAGATTCTAAAACTAAGTTGGACGACAAACGGTTTTTTTCAAATGTATGAACACGAAAGGTCGGTTTTATTTCATAAAGAATTTTTATTGTTACTTAATTTGGTTAAATCTATCAAGTCCATTCCTTTTCATTAACAATTAAAATGCGCTTTATAGTTACAAACTTTGGACTAATTCATGCAGAGTTTGAATGATTAGCGCCCGTTTAATAAATAAATGTTTTAAAATGTATCTCAGTTATTCAAAGTCAAAAACAGAAAATTTAGATGGGACAGAACAAGCTTACATCATTGACTGTGGTATCATTGGAGCGATTTGAAGAGCATTGGACGTATGTTTTGTTATTATGTGTCAGGAATGTTTTTAACCTTTTCGCCCTAGACAGAACTCGTTGCATTACTGAAATAGTATCCAGCTTAAGTTAGAAAACTTATTAAATAGAAGCATATTTTATAAGATTTATTAACCAGAAAAAATATTGCGTATTTATTTACTGGACGTTTCTGACATGCATTATCAAGAGTGATTGTAAATTCAGATTCAAGACTGATTTCAGAGTCAGACTAAATGTTTGACTGAAGGTCTTATTTTACGACTGAAGAACATCTCGTGCATGAGGCAGTCACTGGAGAACTTCTTTAGAATTGTGAAATGATTACTTAGATCTGGAACGTCTGTACAGCCATGTTTAGATTTCGTTTTTTACAAGAACAATTTTATAAGAGCAACGAGTCACAAATCTACCCACATATTAATTAAGAACAACGGTAAGAATCGGAGCTTAGCTTTTGAAGTATATTATTGGCAACCAACAGGTGATCCATTTTAATTGATTACTATATATTTTTAAATATATTATGTTTTTATTGATTACTACTGAACTGCGGTGACCTCGAGAATGTACGATAAAAAAGAATATTTTAAAATCACCAATAACTTAGCAGGGGGTTATTTGAACGTCTTATAGGTATTTTTTTTGTTCCAAAGGGAAAAAAAAACTATGTCAGAATGCAAAAGGAGCTTGTTAGAAATGGTGCATATGGTTTTTTTGGTTGCATATTGTATCAGTCTATTCTATTTCATTTTTTCAACCAGAATCGTAAGACAAAAAATATATAAAGAATTAGCTTTTCTTAATAGATTGTAGTTAGAGTATTATAGAATTATTATTACACTAACTTCTGCACACAAATAGCACTATTAGTCCTGCCTAATAGGTTATTATTAGAGTATTATAGAGCTGTAACTGAAATACTTATAAAGCAGTTAGCTCTTCTTAATACTAATAGAGTGTTTGTAGAATAATATAGAGATATTATTACACTATTTTCCTAGAAAATATTATTAGCTCCTCTAAATTTAGTCTACACACGCGTATATAAAAAGATGTGTTTTACCAGTTCTCAGATCAACCAAAATAGGTCGGTTCCTTATATAACTGGTGCTAAATGTGTTTTGTTATAGGAGAAAATATGCTTGTTACTTTAAGAATATTAAAGTATTCTTTTTTTTCATCTATTCCGAATTTATATGAGCCTTAAACCTAGGTGTTTCGTTGATCGCTATTAATTGTTTACTAAAGTTTCTTGTGCTATTTATTGATACGTAATTTTTTAAATATTAATAAGAAAATATATTTTAAAAACACCTATATTTATTTATTTTCTATAACTGATATTTTTATATGTGTAAAGAGCACGTTCTTTCAACATAAAAAAGAACAATTCATTGCTCGTAAATGAATGAGCATTTTAAAACTAGATATGTTTTTCCATCGAAAATAATAAATTTTATTCAACATAATATTATTAAGGCCCTTGGAGAAAAAATGTCATCTTCTGAGTTCTGCTATTGAAAATCTCTCACTAGGTCGCCACGCTCACTGTGAAATAACATGTCACCACTTAAAGATAAAATTCTTTATTATATGACCTTGCAACCTCCTGCATTCTGATTGGTCGACGTGCGGTCCGTCAAAATAAGTATTTGGACTGCGGGTCGTATACGAGGGAGGCGACGTGGCTCAGTGGTCAGGGCGTCGGATTTGAATGCGGTTGACCCAGGTTCAAATCCCGTCTCTGACCACTGGTTGGATTTGTCTTCGGGTAAACCCATAGCCAACTGGTCTGCCTCCTGCCAGTTGGGGTTCTTAACTGTGTTATGTGTGAGTTATGCCCTACAGCTACTCTAAAATTCTAGCTTAAATAAAGTAATTTGTTGTTGTTTTATACGTGCGACTATTCGAACCGGTTTCCCGGATAGCGCTTTTGCGAGACTCAGATTTTGGACAGGATGATACGTGCAAAACTTGCAAACTTGCAAACTTTTTTAAGAGAAGGGAAAACATTTTCCCCAAAGAAAACTTTCAGTTTGAATTTCACTTATAAATTTTTCTTAAAAG
>JAOBYJ020107566.1:0-10398 GCA_025403565.2 Palythoa heliodiscus
GATTTATACAATTTACTCGTCTACGTGGACAAGTGCTTCAGCAAAGTTACTCGTCCACAAGCTGAAATAACTCGTCTCGGATGACCAGACGACCGAAAGTTGTTTGCCCTGAGGGCCTGTGTGTTATTATCTAATAATTTATTATTATTATTATTATTTTTTATGTGCAGCCAAGTCATTAGAGGGTCATGTTAGATAGCTAGAACTCCTTTTGTATCGTTGGTTAGTGTGTCACAGTCACACATTGGAGGGTGTTAGTTTAAATTGTGTCAATGTAATGTGTTTGTGTCTTGAATTACCACAGGGTATTCTGTTTGCACAAAACATAAGTCACATTGTGCGTACTGTTATGAACATGCATCTGGTTCTCTCCAAACCTCTCACGAAGACAGCAGTGTTGGCTCTGTGTCGCATGACGGAACTTCTCAAGGTGAATGGTGAACTACTGTGATTTGCATGGTTTTTTTTACTTTTTGGTGGGACTTGGTTAACAGAATCTTACCTATCATTAGAATTCTTCTACCCTAGAGTATCGCACAAGATTACAGGAGATGTTGAGGTTCAATTCTCATTTCCAAGTTTCGTGTTTCTGTGCTATTTTTCTTGTCTTTAAAAAGTCTTCAAAAAATCTTCAAAAGTTTTATCTTCTACACAAATTAAAGTATTAAAAATATCTCAAAATGGCCGACATTTCAAGCAGAGGTCCCAAAAAATGGTAAATTTGAATGAACGTAAAGCTTGGAGTTTGATCAATTTTAAAGCTAATTTCTATGTACTTACATGAAAGGAATGGCTCTATTATATCTGTTGGTAGTGTTTTTATATGCTAAATCCTTCTGTACAAGCCTAAGTGACCCATTGGAGCCTGTGCTTATCTGCGGTTTCTGTAGTGTTAAGGGAATGAGAGTCATTGACTCCCCCTGGACGGGATACTAATCCATCACAGGCTAGCCCCCAGCAGAAGCTGGTACTCATTTTACCGACCCCGTAGGGATGAAAATCTGATTTAAATTTGGCAGAAAGAAGGTGACACAAATGTTTAACGCTCAGCAAGGCCGGGATTTAAACTTGGGACCTTGTAACTGGAGGGCAGAGATCTTACCACCGCGCCAATCACGCTGCCAGTCTAAATGCGCATTTATATGTGCACTTCAGTAAAGGTGATGTTACGTGAGGTATCTTTTCGTGAAATTTGTGTCGCAACGCCATTGTAAAACGAGTTGCACGAGCCATTGCAAGCCGTGTTACGGAGGGCGGTGGCTCCTGCAACTTGAAATTTGTAACTAAAATCATTGGAAAAAATAGAACTTGATTTTACATTCGGTAAGGATTTTAGCCATTGCACAATTGCACAATGGCATTGGGAGTCAGGTTTCATTAAAAATATTTGCCTCTTGTAACATCATCTTTAAGCACATTAAGAGATTATTTTAAAAATTCAAAATTTGCATGGTGATGATGACTTGAGTCTGAAACATGTATGTTAATTACAAAACCCTTCAAGATCCAGTGTTGGATTGTTAATATCCGGCATTGTTCTTTAGCTGCAACTATTAATGCAGATACCCTATTTGATTTAGTTACTTGTCTAAACTAAGTTAAAATTTATTGATTTTTTCCTCTAGGCTATAGAGCATACTTTCCATCGTCGAAGTATGTTGGTTGCAGAGAGTATCAATCACATTATTCAGCATTTAACCTTCATGGCTTTGGCTGCCATCGACACAGCCAAGGTGAGTAATTTGTGGCAAAACGATACTTGATTTTGGTTTTGTAAAGTATAGTTCTTTATATACCAAACCATTATCTGTCGAATACGTAACACGTGACAGTAACCTTGGAAACTGGTAACCTATGGCCCTCAGTGCACCCTTTGCCCCTCTCTCAGTGTTCCGTCTTACGGGTATTTGTTAATGCTAAAGCTATATAGATCAGAGGAAAAGTTGGAACAGACATTGGAGTCACTGAGAATCTAACTAAAGATCTCCAGCACAGTAGGCAGCGCCTTTACCAAATGTGTTAGCCTGCTCCTATGCTCCTATGAGCACATTAAAAATAGTACATCTGTTGTCTACAAACACCCAACGAACTGTAGAAATAAATTAAGACTACACCATCAGTGCCTCTTTAGTCGACAGAGACTGAGAATGAACTTCAGTATGGATTGTATATTGGTACTAGCACGAATCAGGATTCTCTGTTAAGTTTTGGATTGCGACTCTGAATTAATAATGCATCACACACTCTTTGGGAGGTTACTTGAGTTTCTTATCCGAAGATTGCAGCATTAGCGCAGGGGATATCATTAATCTTCATTTACTGTGAATGTAGGTTTGTGTTTTTGTTCCTCCTCTCTAGAAAAATAGAAAGGTTTTTGTTTACAAAATCTGAGTACTTAGCCCTAAGGAACGCCCTTTTGATAGTTTAGTTTTGTTACTGTTCAACAAGTTTAATTTGTTACAATGGTTGATTCTCTTTACTTTCTCACAGAAACGCATTGCTGCAGAAAAGAAGTACACTGACAAGAGACTGGTAAGTTTTCAAATTGAAGTCGTAGTCTTACTCTCGAGGATATCATTCAAGACCCTCAACCTGAAATCCAATGAGCCGTTCGTAATGTTATCCACGTGCAGAACGTTATAAACAATCATTGTAGATGTTCACAGTTGTGGATCTAAGGGAGAGTGGATTTTTGCCAAAATGCTACCGTCTGTGGCATGGCAACCAAACGATTGTCGTCTCACGTTACTCTTAGTCTTACTTCTTGGCCACTTGTAGTAGTTCTCTGCATCGAAATTAATTTAGTTTGTGTATTCCATTACCTTTTAGGACGTCCTAGCGGCTCTTGTTCTTGTTCAGAATGCCTTAAACGGTCCTGGTGAGTTGACAAATTGCTTGTTAATAAGCTTCAGTATTATGGAAGGCAAGCAAAGAATCTCTTCCTAGAATATTTGTTGATTACACTTTTTTTCCCAAAACCGATATATGAATGTAAAGAAAAGTGACAAAAATTAGTAACGATTTACAATGAACAGAATATTAACAGTACTATACTTTACCTTCTCAATTTAGCAAGGAATCAAAAAAGAACAACAGAATCTAGCTGTTGACTTATAACAGAATGGAAACATTTTGCATGTAAAGTAAATTTGAAAATTGTAGACAGGGATAATAATGTAAAATGTTTTAAAATTTTCTCTGACTAAAAGTATAGATGTTTAAAAAGTTCCAAGCGGTCAAACCCATAGAACATTAAAAACAAAGATAGGCGAATATCGAGGAGCAACCAGAAATTTTAACGAACATTCAAAAATAGCACAACACACCCATGGACATGATCACATTGTGGATTTTAAGAACGCTAAGATTGTCGGAACTAAACACTCATACCACAAAAGGCTGTTACTTGAAGCGTGATATTCCATTGTGGACAAAAGCACTGGAAACGACCATATTTCAATCCCGGCCACATATCATTGCCTTTGTTTTAGATATAATGCTGAGTCATTGTAATTCACTGTTTCTTGCATTTTAATCGAATCATCGAGTTTTACTTTCATTCCACTGAAGACGATCGACGTAATCAGCCGAAACGTTTGGAACTCTTCGAATATCTCTACTTTTAGTAAGAAACAATGTTTTTAAAACATTTACTTTTATGTAAAGTAATAACCTTTACAAGGAGATAATAATATTATTTGTTGATTGCACTGTATCTACTTCAGTTACCAAGGAACGAAGACTAGTGGTGCAACTTGCTCTTCACGTTGGAACTCAAATGGTAAACGTTTATTTCTGGAAAACAAGTATTTTGTAGCTATAACTTACCTCAGTAGCGAAATTTTATTCTTATTTAAAAATTGTTATGATTTTTTTAAATTTTCTTTGTTAAATTTACTTAGTTTTCATTTTGTCATTAATACTATCGATTAAATGGATCCATAGTTGAAATTGTTCAAATTATGATGTGTGTATGTGTCTGTCACCCGTGTTTGATGAGTGTGCCGTTTAAATTCCTGCAGTTCGACCTCGTTGAGCTGTGTCCTCGTAATTTAGTCCTTTGAATGCAAAGGGGCGATTAGCACGACTGATGTGTGTCTTTTGTATCACTACATATGACATGTTTTGTTTATGTTCACGTTCAGCTTTGTTGGCTGTCAACTTTAATCGCCTCTTTAAAGGAGAGATTTTCATCAAATGAACTAAGCTTTTGTTTTACTGTATTGGTATGACCTTTAGCATATAAATGGTAGGATAGATTGAGCGGAATTAGCCCCTTTTACTGGATCATTGTGTGGTGGAATAAATTATCTCCAGAATAACGTTATGGGTCAGGCAGTGGAATACATTTTTTGTAATATCTTGTGAGCTAATTAACACAATGGACTGATACTGGTCAACGCTTGGGCACGAAATGAGTTAATTATGTGAAACGGCTAGGTTCCGGCCTGGGTTTGCCTTGTCAAATATGTACCTCACTGGTCTCTGGACCAGTGAACTACATAAGTCACTGGTCCTCAAAGAGTTTCAGTGGTCCGTCTTTAGTTTTCAATTTTTCTTATTCGCAGACCCCAATGGCTGCTACTATAATAATGACACAAGACTAAAACTGTGGCATTTTTAAAATATATGTAGTAGTTGATGGCTAGGACATTTATATGCCACAAAAGTAGTGACTGAAATCCATATTACAGATGTAAAACCCAAAAAAGCTGTCACTTTTTTCCACGTTTTGTTATCAGTAACGTAGTCTGAGAAAAATCAAACCTTTTACTCTTAATCTAGAAATAATTTCAGTGGCCTGTGACTAGTAAGATTGAGTGGTCGGACAAAAATCTCACTGGCTTCGGGCCTGTGGACCAGCATGAAATCGAACCCTCATTCAGTATGTTTCCTGTTTCAATTTTTATATTGAAAAATTTTGTTTTTGTTTTGATTTGAACAACTTTATTTGACAGATCCTTGATGATCGCAGCACCAACCCTATGGAATAAAGAACTTTTGAAAAACACCTTAAAGTGGCTTTTAAGTAACCTTATTTTTCAGTAAATTCGATATTTTTAATTTCAGTTATGACAACTTATTACACAGTTTTACAGTTTCTAACTAATGTATTACCTTATGCATGAAAAATACGCGTCATAAATCCAATCATTATTATTGTTATTAACAAAAAAGTCAGGTACTTTTCGTTTGAAAGATCTTTTTAATAACTTCACAAAATGTTTTCAATTACAGGAACAAGTAATCTACAACTTCCTCGAGAATACTTTATCTTTATTACTGATACATACTAAAGCCATTTGGCCACTAAGAGCTTTTCGTTTTATTTCTGTAGCAAAAAGCGTTCAAGGAGGATGAATTGGTCAACCTTACAGCGTTGTTGAAGAAGCTGGCAATTGTGAGTGACCTGCGCTCGCAGCTTGTCAAAGTCTGTAACTGTGGCTTTTTACACTGGCACAAGGTACAATGAAGTTTGGAGCTCTAAGCATTCGCACTTGTTGTTTTCTCATCATTATTTTATCCTGATAACCATATTTGTTTAGAATCAGTTTTAATTTAAGGGTGTGAAAGAAATATGAGAGTATTTCTGATTATTGTGAGGATTTTGTACCGTGGTTATAAGCAATCTGTTATAAGTTGCTATCGAAAGCCACATCTGTTGGGAGCAGGGCAGTTTTAGTGTGTCCACCTTGGCCACTTAAGTTGTTCAAATTAAGAAGCAAAGATGGACCCACTAAAATTGACCTGCTCCCAACAGATGTGCCTTTATAGCTCAGTTGGTAGAGCACTGCACCATTATCGCAGAGGTCACTGGTTCAAATCCCATTGAAGCATGAATTTTTTTACACTTTTCTTTTGCAATTACCTTATAACTCCGAAGATGGTATCATATAATCAATAAGAATAATTCCATATGCAAGTTTATAACAAAAACTTAACCAGTGACTCGGTTCCCGATGTGAGTCCCTGTAACTCAGTGTGTAACCGGTAATCAGCAGGTTATGGGTTTGATTTAGTTAACTTGAGAAGCGGAAGATCAAAAAAGAAGCTCTTGAAGAATTGCTAATTGCTCGACTCAAACCATAATTGGCAAGAGCTGGACGTGACATTCATATTTAAATTCACTGTGACTTATTTAAAATCCACCTCATTGTTTTAACAGACCCAGCCGTTACGACTTCTAAAACGGAAGTTCAGTCTATAAACTTTACACACGTGTTATTTGAAAAATTGAAGCACCAGACTTCTTTCCAGTTTACTCCATGATTGGAAAAGAATGACAAGATAAAACTTTAGTTGGTTTTGACATATTTTATAAGGAAGTACTTAACTTTCCAGGTTGTGCTGCCCATTTACCTTGACGACCTGTGCGAGAATGCCATGGACGTCCATAGAATACATGTAAGGATATTTTGCGTGTAACAAAGAGACCTTTCTCGTTCTTCTTGCTTTTCGGACATTTTTGTCGTAGAGACTTTTAAGTACTTAAAAGTACTGTGGCAAATCATCAAGATGTTGCAAGTTTGCACAATCCTGATCCGTTTGGGTAGCAAACTTTTCTTATAATCAACACACCGTTTCTTGCAGTTTCCTTTATCGCGGAGAGTTAAGGTGAGATGTTACACGAGGCAATTTTTCGTGCAACTTGTCTTGCAACGCCATTGCGATTCGATTTGCACAAGCCCTTACAGCTTTTAATACCCGTACAATAACTGAAATGGTTGCGAGACGAGTTGTAGACATCGTTGCTAAAAGTAAAATCCAGTTCTATTTTTCTTAATAATTTCAGTTACAAATTTCAAGTTGCAAAACCCATTGCGCCGTGTAATACCCCTTTTGCAATGCAAAAGCTGCACCAAAAATCGCCTCGTATGACATCACCCGTAATCGCATCAACAAAATCTCTGTCTATTCCACCAAATCTAAACTTGTTTACTTGGCGAACCTAAAAGCGTCATTGAACCTTTTAGGAATGTGTCCGAGTATTTGTCAGATACAAGACTTGTAGCCTTTACCAGAATGAGTGATTTGCTTTCATTTTTCATTATCATAAAAAAAAGCATCTTTGAATTGCGCGTTTTTACTTAATTTATTTTTACTTAGTTGTCGTCGAATGTTTTTTGTTTACAAAATCACCACTTTAACAACGTTTTAACAATCATTGACTACCTTCAGATTTACAAAGTGCCACACAGCATGTGTAATTACTTATTAATTCCTATCTAGTGATGTGTAGAATGCAGCAAATCTGCATGTGCACCGACTGTGGACAACCACAGCCAGATACCAGTTGGCTCTAGCAATTAAAAAAGGAATCTTTCACGTTTGGTCGTTAATCAAACAAATCTGGATTTCTGTAAATTGAGATGCCCAATCACTTGTATTTAATTGTTAACGAACCGTAAAACAAAACTAACTGCCATAAACTCACGAGATTGTCTTTCTTGGTTGCAGTACATGTTCGGTGCCTTGAGGGACTGTGTCCCAGTCTTACAGCAGGTGAAACACGAATCTTCACCGCAAGTCATGCTGGACGCGTTTGAGAAAGAAGTTATGAATGAATTGACTGAGGTAGGTTACCTTCCCATAATGCATCACCTGAAGCACAAATTCTTCCCGTTGGAAGCAACTAAACTTAAATATTTTTCCCGTTGGAAGCAACTAAATTTAAATATTGTCAAATTTGTACTATTTAATGGTTTTTTTATCCTCATTGAAAGTAGTATTTGCCTTTCATAAGAAATAATTTACATTATATAAATCATTAATTAATATTGTTTCTGTATAATATGTCCACAATGATAATGACTATGATGGTGATGATGAAGGTGATGGTGTGAAGATCATCATAATTAACTGTGGTGGTGATGATGGTGATGGTGGTGTTGGTGGTGGTGGTGATGTTCATAGTGATGATGATAGTGATGGTGAGATGATGTGGTGTTGATGATGGTGGACATGGTGGTGGTGGTGATGATGATGATGATGATGATGGTGGTGATGATGATGGTGATAAGGATGATGTTGTACGAAAACAGCACAAGGTTGTGAGTAAATTTTCATCGCTGTACATGGGGTGTTTGAACAAAGCGTTTTTGTAAAGTGTTTTATTTGCCAACGCAATCAAAAGTTTTCTAAAAACTATTTTTGGTGATGATAATGATTGTGAGCTTAAATGTGTTGACCATAAAAATTATGTTTCACTACAAATTCCATCACGTCCAATTTCTGAATGAAAGATGTTCGTTAATGTTAGGCTTTTCTTAACAGATGGTTTTGCATACAGATATCTTTGGGTAAATTCCAGAAATGTTTTCAGTTTGTAATGGGTTTCTTATAGCGACCACAATTAAAGAGAGACACTTGTATCTAAATAATCCATATACTTGATAAGCTCTTTCATTGGTTTCAAAAATTGTGTGTCTCCTCAGAAGGATTGTTGCAAAAGCTTTAATAAGATATTTTGTACTAGCCAGATGACATTGTACAATTTCAGATGAAAATATGTGTTAAGAGCAAGATGTTTTTTGCTTTTGCATTTACAGCATCTGTTGAGACCGCTGTGCACAAATATCGAGACTGATCTGAGGCTTCACATTCACCAGCACCTGCAACTGGAGGACAGAAATCCATTCAAGGTAGTTTGGCATCCCTACATAGGAAGTGAAGTACTGGGACAGGGGGGCTGTAACCATGGGGGTACTCCAGTATAAATGTGACGAGGAGGTGTGAATGTAGCCAAAATGCCTACACCTTAAACCCCCAAAAGGTAACGCATGGCAAAATAACCTAATCCCCCAAAAAACAATTGTTTCGTACAAAAATCCCAATTTCTAATAGGATTAAAATGATGGAAATCGAGCGCGCATTGAATCAGATAAAAGAGCTTCATGCCAGCAACAATACATGAAGCACCTGATGCTCTGATAGAAGTGGTACTTCTCTGGACGGTCACTGAAAGATGCTTACATAAACGAGATATTTGTAATGCTAATAAGAAATTGTTTTTTTCTTGTACATCAACTGAATGCTAAAACACGCAAGAAATGGAAATGGCCTGCATAATGTCAAGTCTCTAAAATGAGACTATAGGAACTATTTTTAGTAGCTCAGCTTAACAAACTCTACCAACAGGAAGCTTGTGAACTAAAAAAGTTTGACTACCCAAAAAATGCCAGAAAACTTGTTAACCCAAAAAAAATGCCAAAGCAAAATATTTCAAACCCAAAATTTCTTTTGCACTTTCTCTTTATATTTGTTCTTGAGTACCCCAGGGTTATATTGGTCAAAAGATTATGTTGTAGGAACCAAAGGCCTAAAGACTACGCGGAGGACCATTTAGCACTATTGACTAGGGGTATGTACTTGGTTTTATGAACCATGAGAGTACGTTTCCCTCCCCCTACCTCTCCCCCAGCGTTTCAAACGCTGCATAACCTATAATAAAAGTTAATAAGAGAAGCTATTCCATGTTGTTGTTGATGTTTTTAATATTTCGGCTGTCACCCGATGGCCATCTTCAAATTGTGTTGACACCCTAAATATTAAAAACATCAACATGGAATGGCTTCTCGTATTAACTTTTATTATACAACTGTATGCCCGAATTAATATATTCGCCATCAATGTTATGTACATTGTTTCTGACAATATAAAATTATTGTCCACAGCAATTTTAAAGCAGTAAAAACTGCACTTGGCTTGCCAGATGTTACAGTACTTCTTTTTTTTATCTTGTTTACAGGTTGGATTAAAAGATTTGTCACAGTTTTTGAAGATTCGTCCCTTTCGGTTTTTTGACAGATTTATCGACATTCGAGGTAAATTGTGCCACAGCCCAGATCACCAGATATTTTAGAGGCTCAATTCATGTACCGTTTACTCATTTAACTCATTCCTACACATTACACTACACATTTTACTCATTTAACTCATTCCTACACATTACACTACACATTTTACTCATTTAACTCATTCCTACACATTAATTCACGCAGTGACGAAACACCTTTCATAATCTTGCAACTACGACTCTAAATCATATTATGCCGCCTGCTATCTAGTCATCGCATTTTGTAACTTGTTTTAGCAGCTGGCGTCACTCAATATATAGCTGAGACAAACTACAATCTCATCACTCAGACACTGCTTCACATTTCAGTAAGTGTAAAATATTAGTTGTACACAACATTTAACATTCTTACAGCTCATTTCACGCATTATCTAACAATAGCTTCTCCACCGTGATACAGGTTTATAGCTCGTGTGACGCAGTGTCTATACAATAGCTTCTCCACCGTGATACAGGTTTACAGCTCGTGTGACGCAGTGTCTATACAATAACCTCTCCACCGTGATACAGGTTTACAGCTCGTGTGACGCAATATCTATACA
>JAOBYJ020107676.1:0-10398 GCA_025403565.2 Palythoa heliodiscus
ACCTGAAAATGAAAATTCTAAGAGCAAAAATATTAGCCTGGAAAATCTATGACCAACTATTTTCCCCGGCCTGTTGAGACTACTGATCCGGGGCTTTAGAGAATATCTGAGAAAACCCAATATTTACCAACCCGAAAAGCTGACGAGAATTCACCTCTAAACTTTAAACTACATGCAGTTTTCATTAGGTCTGTTACAGAACGGTGTTACTTCTTTAATGAAAATGGCTACACTTTTAACAAAGGGTTTTATTTCTTCAAATTAAAGACTACGGTTTCTTTGTTAAGATATTCAATATTCTTTTACACCAAAAAAAAATTAAAAACCCACATACCAACTACTGGACTAGAACTTGTTTCCAATTCCTTATTTTCTATGGTCTCTTCGTCTGGCAAAATAACTGTTTCAATTTCAACATCTTCGACCTTTGCCAAAGACACTTCGATGATGTCTTTATTTACTTTGTCTTTTTCATTTTCAACGGTGCTTTCGTCTCTGCTTTTTTGCTCCTTGTCAGATTCTTCCTTCACTGACTGTCTAGTTTGCTCTTCTTGCATTCTAAGCATCTCCTCCTCATCACGAGTCTTGCTTTGATAGTGTAATTCCATTTGATCTTTTCCGTGGACTCCAGTTTTCTGTACCGTGTAATGCTGAACAATCGGCTGGTAATGCGTCATTCTCCAGGTTTGATCCTGAGGATCCATAATATGCTCAGAAACCAAAGCAAAGTCACGATCTAAAGCTAGACTTATCATGTTCTGTGTGAACAGCTGGTTTTGTAGGCTCCTAAACAAAATGGATGGATTAATTAAAATTCAGTTCATTCTGTTATGGAGACTCGTCTATGCACATGATGATATGCTTACTGTGTTTTAAAAGAGAGTTCATTCACTTTACAAAAAATTTAAGTTGTCGAAGCTTTCGATCCACTGACGTCTTGATCACGCTAAAATGCGAGTTCCGCGGCGATTTCCTCTTTTAACTGTTATTCCTGTCGTTGCTTTGTTTACTAGTTATTTTGTTATTTACATTGCCAACACTTTAACACACACTTTCTTTTACTTTATTGCTGGCCGCAGGCCAGCCACCTAATCGCAGCTTCAGCTTCAGATTTTGCCCTGTTGTGCGAATGTTCAGATCTCGAGTTCGGGTTAACTTCGCCGTTCTTCGTGTACCGTGTTCGGAGCCAATCATTTTGATGGAAAAGAAAGTAACAGAATAAGCTATCAAAATCCATATCCTTGACAAAAATAAACACCTTCCTGAATAAGTCAAACATAAATCCAGAAAAGGCATACAAAGCTTGTGGAAATTCATTGAATTCCAAAATATAAAAATCTAAAGAGAATTGTAACTTGCTCATAACAACTACTTTACTGATTTAGTATAGGTAGTTATTTCTCTGTTAACAAATAATATTGATTAATTGAAAGATTGATTGATTGATTGATTGATTAAAGTTTATTTACCGAGCCGGGTGAAATACATTATTACCGCTAACCAGGGAGCAACAAAGTTGTTTATGTTTTAAATCAAAGTAATGAGAATCGAATACTTTCAAATATTCTTCCCAAATATTTACCTTAAACAGTGGTTTTCTTGTTGGAATTCAATCGGCAATTGTATCCTTCGTCTACCCCGGTTGCTGATATCTGGATCAATAGTTCCGGTCCGAGAGAATTTTGCTAGCAATTTGCTGATGCAGCCGTGAGTAACACGTAGCTGTTGGCTGATCTCGCACGGTCGTACACCCATCTGAGCCATTTGGAGAATCTGAAGTCGAATTTCCCGAGGGAGTGGCTTACCATTGACATATACACCACCGAGCTGGTTGACTTTCTCTGTTCCTGGGGAGCAGAATCAAGATATATTCTTTTAGATAATTTTCAATTAAAAAAGGCACACTTTCAAATGAGGCGAAAAAAGAAATATTGCTTTTATTTTTCATAAGTGTTGGCTTTTGCTTATTACTCTTTTAAAAGCTCAAGGTAAGGTGTCTCAAAAGCAAATGTAAATTACATTCTTTACCCTTATCCTTGGTGCCTACTAACCATATCAGTCGTATTCTTATATAGAATGACCGCCTTGCATATTTTAAAACCAAATCTTAAATAATCCCAAACACAATTCGAGTGAAACTTTTAAAAAGCTAGCATTTAGAAATTCCAAACAAAGTGAATCATGATCTTCTGTCATAAAGCATACTGCCTACGTAACTTGTATTATTATCGAAAAAAATTCAATATATACGCTAAACATCTGTTAGCTCATGTTTGTATTCAACAATAGGTTCATTTAAAAAAAGAATATTGCAGGAGAAATCACTTAGTTAAACATTTTACTTAAAGGTTTTTGAGCACCGTAATTTTCTAGAATTTTTTTTTATCCAGCATTCAACGCTGATGCCTGTGATAAATATCATAAAAACGGAGTTAACTTTTTGTATTTTTATATTGATAGTCATTTTATTTTGAAGAGCTTTATTTCCAGATGCGGACATTGCAGACTATTCGAAAATAATTTCTATTTCATTGAACAAACGCAACTTAAAAGGCAAACCTAATGGTAACGATATTCAAATTAAATTGTTTTCTCTGTAATTACACCTGTTACTTACTTATAAAGTGACAGTGATCTAAAGAAACAATATGACGTTTTTTTATAAGTTCCCTAGTAGGTTCAGCTGCCATCGTCAAAGTATAGAGCATTAAAGATAAAAAAATCTTTCACTTTGTATTATTTAATTGTTGATTGAGCAAATGTGAAGCACTGGAACATGCAATTCTACTTTGACTTTAAGACTAAAGTTAGATTTGGTCACACCAAGGGAACATCTCTGCTTACAACTTTCAAAACTGTTTGTGTGCTTCAGTGTAGACGATCCCAACTTCCGTGAAAGTTATTAATGCACGCGTGTCAAGAAACACGTAGAATTTCCTCCGACAAAATTTTTTACCGGCACCAACAAAAACAAAAGAGTAGGTTTGTGCTTTACTTATTGCTTTTTTATACATAGAGGAAATTTAGAGCAAGATCCTTATTTATAACAAGGCTGACTGTCACGATATTATCTTCATATGATGAACAATTTGATTCACCTTGATTTGGCTCTTCTGATGATCAATTGATATGGATTGTACTTTTTCAAATATTTAGCCAAGTTTTTTACGCTCACTGCATTCAAGCGAAACATAATCTTGACCCTTTTCTTTCGATTTGTGTTTTTGAGACTATTTTTCACTTATTAACGCGCACTAAACTGAATGCGACAAATTTCTAAAAGATACTAAAAGAAAAAGAAAGATAAATGTCCAACTAACTAAGTTTTAATTAAAATTATTTGGCTAACAGAAGAATATTTTTTACCAAAAGCTAACCAAAGGATTCTAACTTACTTGCGTTAGATTTTGTCGTACAAACTACAAGCAAAGCCACTTTGCTTAATTGTTTTTAATTCCGAAGAAAAGGAAATTAATCTTATCACTTCGAATAGCTAAGTTTTAACACTTGTTTTCTGAATTGTAACCATATGACATGGTCAAAATTAATGATATTTAGGCCTAAAAACGTTAAAAGAATTCTTTTCGAGCACGCAACTCTCTTTCTTCATAGGACTAAAGCAAGTTTTTCGTCTGATATCAGTAAAAATAGTTCGTTTTAGGAAATTTGTTTAGCCCTGAACGGAAAAATATAAGTATGACTAAGTACGATAGAAATTTGACAGATGATGATAGTTTAGCCAACTTTTCTACCTTTTAGTTTTCCTCGGCGTTTATATAAATAAAAATATAAGTTATTATCATCGTACTTGATATATAAAAATATTTTTCTCCCTATAAGTTTTGCCACCCTCCTTTGAAACGGTGTTTTTGAAAGAGAACTGATAAAATTGATTTAAAGAGAGTGGTGTACCTTGTAGATCCTGGGTGCTCATAATTTCTTGTGAGTACTGGACTGATCAGATAGTTTTCTGTTTAATATATGGAAAGGTACTTTATATAGCTCTTTGACATGGCTGTTTTTTGATCAATCCTGAAGCTATACAAAAGGTTCTTTCTATAATATCTATGAAATACTTAATGTATCTTAATTGCTTTAGCCTTGGGCCATAGGACTTTCCAAAACCTTTATCAGTGCAAGATTTCAAATCTTTTAACACGGCTTTGTTTTTTTAATTACCCATTTTAAAAGTTTCTGAGCAAAAGATACAAATTAAAGCTCTAATATAAAAAAACTTATAGAATACTGATTGCATGGGAGAAATTAATAGATTTATGTAGAGCATGAGTTTTCTGCCCAATTTTTTGTTGTTGTTTTTATAAACTTAATCGACGTTTTTTGTTGTTCCTTTTTATCCTGTGCTTTTCTTACTTTTTCAATGGAAAAATCTTTTCTACATTCTCCAAAAAAAAGGATTTTGTGTTTTCACTCTCTAGGTTGGGTTAAAGTTATTTACGTACCCATAAAGCTTTGGATTAACAAAGTATAAAGTCTGACTGCCACTCCTGTTCAGCAAAAAACCCCTTAAGTATAAACATTCTAAACGGTAAAGTTTTGTAAAACGGTAAGAAACGATGGCTGTGTAATATTTTGTAAAATTATTCCTAACCGGGCTTTTAACTGAAACGTCATCTTTAATGCCAAAAACGCCGCGAAAGGTTTGCATATATAAGAACTAAGTTATATATTCCCATAGGGAGAAAGAAACAAGGTTGTTAAATTTTATATATATTTAACTATTCACGGCGTTTTTTTAATCTCAAAAGATGACTTTCAGCCCAAAGCGTTAGGAAAATTTTAGAACATATTCTACAGCCATTGGTTTTTACCACCTTTTAAAAAACTTATGTTTAGGCAAATTACTGTAAGATTGTTAGTACATGTGGTTCCATTTAATGCAATATGACACTCGAACAGATATATTAATTTAATATCGCAAATAATACCACTCTAAAACAGAATTCAATCCTTCTGGCTATGTATTATAATTTTCTTTCTTTTAATTTTCGAAAAAACTGTTTAATGCTTACGCTTGTTTTCGGTCAACCAAAAAACATATTGATAATTTTTGCTACTTCACTCATCCACCTTTTAACAGAATCAACAACTCCAGGAGGTTTTGTGAGCTTTGCTTATTTTCATTTCGCGTATAATGTGCATGTAACCTATAAGTTTTTGGCATTTCGTGCGATGCCGCAACATAAAATTTCCTGGAAACTTTGCTATTTTTTATCATATGTATATTATATTTCTTTACTTCTCCTAATAAACCTATCCTATTACATACACATATATCATATCACAAAATTTATATAGTTGTCTTTTATAGAAATCGATGGCAAGATTGTTTGCGTATGTCAAGTACTTACACAAATTTTGTTTTTGATTTCAAAAACACAGTTTCTTTTTGTCTGTACAAAAATGTTGGTCTCTTAGTTGCAGTTGAGACTGTACATGCACAGCTTATATTTGTTTCAAATATTTAGTCATAAACCAGATGGCTTTCTTAGATAATACAACTTTAAACGGCCGAAAAAACAGCAACAAGTAGATAACGCAGATAGTTTGTCACTCTTCCCGTCCAAAGACTTTTTTCCGAGCCTAGTGGCCCATTGGAGACGGTGCTTATCTCCGGTTTCCGTAGTGTTAAGCGGATGAGAGTCATTGACTCCCCCTGGACGGGACACTAATCCATCGCAGGTTAGCCCTCAGTAGAAGCTGGTACTAATTTTACCGACCCCGTAAGGATGGAAAGCTGAGTCAATTTTGGCGGAAAGAAGGTCACACAAATTTAATGTTCAATACTCGGCAGCGTCGAGATTTGAACCCGGGACCTTGTGGTTGGAAGGCAAAGATCTTACCACTGCTCCAACTACGTCGCCATAAAGAACATTGTAAAACAAATCGTTTAATCAGCTTCGATTATATCCCAGGAGCTGTTAGGAGAGGTGTTGAAACAAAGATAAGCTGTGCATGCAACTAGGGGAGGTTTTGTCTCTGTTATTTTTCCTTATAGAGGTAACCTTCGTAAGCTCTAGTTCCCATAAACTATCTGACTTTTTCGATTCTTTCAACGTACACAGTCTTTACTGTCTTTGCAGACAGCCATTTTAAATTCTGTTCAGGAAAAAGAATTTGTGTTTCCTTTTTAAGCGCTTTTTAGACTTGATATTTGTTAAATTGAGTCCAGCATTTCTTTCTCATGACTTGCCTGCAACGACTCCTTTGAGCAATTTAAAGCTCTTGTGACTATATTTAAAATGTTATGAGGGTCTTAGGGAAAGCAAGCTTTGAGTCTGTATTACGATTTATAAGACCAACCGACGTTTGGCTATTATAAGTATTCATTGAAACGTTAGGTTTTGTTAAAAAATGTTAGTGTCAAGGATAAATGTACGTATCTTCACAAATAATAGAAATGGTTTTCCACTATCTTTGATTTGATGCCAATGTTATATAATTTTAATGGTCTGATACATCAAATCTAAACATGCATTGGCATTAAAGGGTTGACTTAACAACACTAATTTTGCGTATGCGATTCTAATAACAGTGTTAAAAAGCAGAGAAATAATTAGTAGTTGATTATGGTTGTTAACAACACATTATAGTAACTTTTCAAAAAAAACTAATACTTGCAACATAGAATAAGGAGAAAAACGTTTTCGCGAGTAATCGGACACTTTCATTCAATTCAGCAACGTTAAAACTGAATTTTTGATTTCAGAAAGACTGATCTAAAAAATGTTTGTTTTATCAATTATTCCAAAAGCCATGTCAGTCTTTATTCTTGTAAACTTACTGATAACATGATTATGACTTGAATTAAAGTCGAAATATTGTTTCCAGCTGAAGATCAGACTCGTTTTTAATCCAAAACTTGGATTTCAACGATGTTTTCGTTTCGGCTTGAATTAGTAATCGTCATGATTTATCGATTATGTTTTACTGATTCAAGCATTCATCATGTTATGAATGAGAAAACTAGTAGGATCTTCAAACGAGCTTTAGTCTGTTACAAAATTCTTGGAAGTTTCGATTTGAATACTCCTACAATCGTCTTCAGCAAGATAAAATCTCTGTACAGTGTCTAGGTGCGTTTAAATGCTAAAATGTGTGAGAAAATGCAAAAAGCAATGGGTTCTATAAACAAAGGTGCATTATCAAGACCCTGTTGAAATGCAAAGAATGGAATTACAAAATAATACAGGAAACAATGATGATTTACATTGGCTACATTTATCATCAACAGCAAGATGTCATACATTTAACTGCAGTCTGTATTTCTGAAAACACTTTCTTGTCTCATGACTACATAAGATAACGTCAGTTTGAAAGATATATTTTTCAACTTAAGGATGCAACTTCATAAACATGGAAATCAAAAGATATAAATTGCTGAACAAAAGGAACTTTTGGTAACACGATTCAAATAAGAAGATTCTCGAGTGCCTTAAAACAAAATCAATAATAATAGTAACAATGCAGAAATATTATGTTAAAAGGGTGACTGCTAAGCAAAAAACTGCTGTCAACGTAGGTAATGTAGTAAGTCTTTAGGCTTAGGTCAAACGTCGAACTTCACATGTGCCGAATCTAATGAACATGAGGTAGAACAATCAAATTTTCTCATTTGCATTAGATTCGGCACATGTGAAGTTCCTCGTTTGGAGCCGAAACCAATTGTGGAATTGCACACGGTTTAGGTATCCTGCTGATGAACAGTAACTGTTTTGCTATTCCCTTTCAGCGACATATATAGTTTATGTCTGTTCAGATTTGAATTAGAAAAGACTTGAAACAACTCTAAACGATCGACCTTTAACAACTATATAGAAAAAAGCCTTTAACTAAAAGAACCAAAGTCTTACCTGACCGTGCCTTAATTGCCTTGGCAAAAGATAAGTTCAATGTTTTAGAAATAACTACTTAAATTAAAAGAAAATGTTTTTGATACCGCCTTCCCTGTTAGAATGAAATCGAAAAAAGTTGAAGATCAGAGATCATTTATACAATTCAATTTTTTTTATTTTTTTTTCAATCATTTATTCCATACATATCTGCTAACTTAAACCTTAGTGTCAAACGTTTTACATGCAAACTTGTCTTTATAAACTGCTAAACTACTTTTATCTTTTTTATATGGCTTTTTACAAGTGCAATTGAAAAGCCTTTATTGTGTAAGCCTTGCCTACTAACTATTCTAAGGGTGGTTTAAAGTTTGATAACACCTATTTTACTCATCTTTTTAAACTGTTTGCCCGAGGGCGCTAGGGCGTGCTACGATCAAACACAAAAGTCTTTCAATCAATACATGTCGCTTCTCCTTACGCGGTATGGGTAATATGTCGGATAGTAATATCTTTGGGCGCTTGATATGTAAGGGTAAAACGCATGCGCAACAGCTGGTCTAACAGTTTCGATGCAACTGCACTGTGGCGTACTCTTGATGTTATGGGGCATATGGCTTCGTTGAAAAGTGATAGCGTCATTACATCTTTTCCTCAAATTTGCTCGTCGATTTGCGAACCATACCTGCAATTAATTTGAGCTACCATGAGATACCATTTAAGTAAAAGATGTTTCTGTATGCGTTCGTATAAAGCTTTGTTTTTTGATCATTAGTATCAATTAGAAAATTTGGTGGTAAGAGTGAACGACAAACAAAGAAAAAACAGACGGAAGACAAACAGAAAGACAAAGAGAAAAACACTAAGACAGACAAACAGACGGATAGACAGACAGACAAACAAACAAACAGACAGTCATACATACAGACATACAGACATACAGACAAACAGACGGAGAGAAATACAGATAAATAGACATAGAAACAAACAGACAAACAGGCAGACAAACAAACAAACAAACGGACAGACGCACAAACAAACAGATAAATAAGCAAACAAACAAGAAGACAGACAAAAAGATGGACAGACTGACAGACAGACAATTGAACAAACGAACAAACAAACAGACAGACAAATAGAGAAATAAAAAGACGGACGGACAGGCAGACAAACAGACAAAAGAATAAACAGACAAACAATAGACAAATAGACAGACAAACAAACACACAGAAACACAGACAGACAAAAAGACGGAGAGACATACAAACAAACAGACAGACAAACAGATAAACAGACAAACAGACAGACAAAAAGAAGGACAGGCAGACAGGCATAAAAACAAACAGGAACACATACATACAGACAGCTACAGACATACAAACAGGCAAGAACAGACAGACAAAAAGACAGACAGATAGACAAAGAGACGAAAAGACGGACAAACCGACAGACAAACAAAGGGATAGAAAAACAGACAGACGATAAACAGGAACACAAACAGACAAACAAACAAACAAACAGAAGAAAAAAAACAGATATGAAGAAAAACAAATAGATAGACACACACAAACAGGCAAAAAAACAAACAAACAAACAAGCAAACAGACAGACAGACAGACAGACAAAAAGATGGACAGACGGACAGACAGATAGACAAACAGACAGGCATACAACCAGAAACACAGAAATAGAGACAGACAGGCAACTAGATAGTTTGACAAATAGAAAGGCAGTCAAACAGATACAGGGGAGGGAAGGAGGAGAATTTATAAAAAAAAACTTGCAAGCAACCTTTGAGGAAAATTCTGCTATCGTCGAATCAATAAATAACTTTATTGGCCATAAAAATCGAAGAATTAAAACATTTAAAAAGCAAAACCAATACGATGTATTTAAACTTGATTTTGTTTAAGTACAATATTTCGGCTGACCATTACGAGCCTTAATTCTTCAGGTAATTTATACAATGAAAAAAGTATATATCTTGTACACTTTAAATTCAACCAATGTAACTTTGCGGAAAAATATTATGAAACAGAAAATGTCAGACCCATAAATAAATAAAAATATATGATTTAATTTCTATGCATGCATTACAACAATGTTTTTTTTATTACAACGTAACATGTAATAATTGCCCATCCAAAATAAAACTATCCCATCATGTTACAACTTACATGGAAAAAGAACATCTAATACTTTTTGCAATAAACCTGACTAGCTTGTGTGTAGTTATCTTTGATTGCCTATGGATCTCCTCTTGTTGGCTTTCAGCCTGTGTGGAGTTATTTGAGGGTCGAAGCGTCCAAATCCTGCAGCCCCTTGCATCGTTAGGAGACTAAAGGTTCAGGCAGGCGTCAAATCTTTAGCACCTTTAACAAGGTCAAGGGACTGAAGTACTTGGACGCTTCAGTCATCTAATGGCTCCACACAGGTGAAATTGACATATATTATATTTGGTAGATTATGCATGTCATACTCACGACTAAAGGAATAATAAAGGGAGGATCAAATTTTTAAACAAAAACTTTGCAGGCATAGAACCTCT
>JAOBYJ020107782.1:0-10398 GCA_025403565.2 Palythoa heliodiscus
CCTTTCTATATCCTACTAATTAATACAGAATCACACGTAACTCTTGACGAAGATCTACGTCAAATCCATATTTGGGAGATACCTAGTCCAAAAACGCCCAGTTCTGTCCGCGCATAACGTAAAAAAATTTCTTTTGCTGAGATGTTTGCTTTTTGCAAAACATAGAAAACTGTATGGAAGACGCGAAGGTTTCATTCGAAAGCGCGTGATAATTTAACTGTTCTCCTGCGCTTTCTGTCACAGGAATCTGGTGACGAACGGTTTCCTGAAAGAGGAACAAACGCTGACACATTTTCATCACGTAACCCTAGTTGAACCGCAAAAGGACGCTAACTTAGGACCGCCCCTTGAGGTTCAAGCTTGCCTACTCAAAATCTAACTTTAGTTGGGCTCGTGTTTGGAAAGGATCTCTTACATAACTTAAGCGTTGTTTCTTAGACAACCTGACCAAAATATTAGTTTAAGCTGTACAACAATTTACACGAAGAGAATTGTTCTATGAGGTTACTTTCAAGAAATAAGACCATGACCCTGTGTCATGATCTATCCGAGCTTAAGTATTTTCGCGTGACCTTTTGGTTCACAAAAATTATCAAACGATTCGCGTACGTTTTACAATTCGTAGATCTTGTAACTAGGTATTTATATCATCAATTAGAAACTTTCTCTTCACGTAAACAATATAATTGGTATGAGGTTTGTTTATTTAATAGTGTGATAAATGTATTCAATCATTGATTCTTTAAATCAAAAAAATATTTTAAAAACTTTGCGGAGGTTTTCATCTTAAGGTTCAGAATTTTTTTCACTACATTACCTTATCTTTCGATAGTGTTCAAAATGGTACTGAAACTAAGTCAAGAGGAGTTGGGGTTGAAATCTTAAGTTATTAGAGAATGAAAGGACACTGTAGCAGTTTAAGAAATATTCCGAGTAAGAAGTACGAGGCATGGAATGCAGATTTCAAACTATTGTAATTTAGAATTTTTTTGGTATCATATAATAATTAACAAACTTATGTTTTCCATGTCAAAGAACATAATAATAATAATAAAAATAATAATAGTAATAATAATAATAATAATAATAATAATAATAATAATAATAATAATAATAATAATAATGGCTTTATTGTAGAATCCAGTTATTGGCTCTTGCTCTACAATGATTTACAGTACGGCATAAAAAATTAAAAAACATTCTTATTAATCTTACTATAGGTAATCACATCGCTAATCTAACCCTGAATATAGTTTTTAAGAAATGCCTCTAACGTTCCTTTTATCCTTTTTTTCTTTTCTCTTTGTCATGTTTGTAGCACATTTAAGATATATAAATACAATTAGTCGTTTAAATTACTTCCGGCTCGAATACTAATTTTTAACTAACTGCGGATTGTCATTTTTATTGTAAACTGTAATGATTATTTGTAAGAATAAAGATTGTTGTTACTGTTGTTGTTGTATTACGATACAAAAAATTAAACACGGATTTTTCAACAACTACATGTGACACTGTAAAAATTTTGAAAATGATAGTTTTTGAAAGATATCTCTAATTTCAATTAATCGGTTAAAACACTTCAACTGGACTTTTTCAAAATATGACTAATAAAGCTTTGTGTCTTGATGATGGTCCCCCGTATTTTTTCTATGAAACTATCTATTTCCGCAGGTATAGAGCAGCAACAAAACATAAAACCGTTAGATGTACGTGACTCTTACAGAAAAAAAGTGTCTAATCATCCATTGTTTGCTTGTATGCCTAAAGTAAAAGAATCCTCAAGAAGGCTTCGGAGCCAAAGCTGTTTATTCCACTATGTCAACACGGAGCGGTTTAAGCAATCGTTTGAAAATAAATACATTCTTAGACATAACTTAGTAGTAGAGTCTTAGGTAACATGTTCTTTTCTTAATTTCTATTCTTTTTACTGTATTAACTCTTTAAACTATTTTTAACTATTTAGATATACATGTATCGTAAAAATGGATATGTATTTTTATCTATTTGAAATAAAGACATTATTATTAAGGCCACTCTCTACCCTAAATTTTGGCGGATAGTGAGGGAGTTGAAAGGAGTATTTGAATGAGAAGAATTTGGAGTAAAATCACCAAACCGTCCCTCCCTGACCGTGCGAAAGTGCAACTTCGGTTATGGACGTTTTGGCGATTTTCTATCAAAAATTCTCAATTAATTTTTAAACCTCACTAAAATTACCCCCAAATCAAATTTCTCTTCAAAAAACTACTTCTACAAAGCCTATCTCCTTCCTAATAAATGTCATTCAAAAAATCTAAAAATATTTAAGAGGCTTCCTTTTTATTCAATCTGTGATGTAATGATCGGATTCTTCACATTGTAAAGTACTGACGGAGATATCATCAAAAGTGTCACTAAAAGTCGCCAAAAAATGGTCATAGAGTAGACAGTGGCCTTAATATTTTTACTGTAGTGTGCTAGCAAAATCTCAAGCCAGCTAACCTGTACAAAGTACACTTGCTTGGTACCGCATCATCACCACCTGCGCTTGCTTCTTGGATGGTTGGCTTCCGGTTATTCAAGCCCAGACATTTACAGAATTCCTGATATTCCGAAGGAAGGTCCCCAAACGTTTTTGTTTTGTCGAGCAGAACCGATTGCTCTGGGGTAAAGAAGCATATGTTTGCATTTGTTTAGACTTAGGGATGCGTTTCAAAAGAGACAGGTTCCTAAATAGGGACTCACTGGTGTGATTTCTGGAATAAACATTTTAAAAAAAGTGGGAGATATTATAAGTAGACTTTAGCTTGTTCCCTTTCAAAATTAGCGTTTCGCTCAACGAACCAATATATAATATCAATGCTGAAATAATGGAGTTCTTTCGAAAGTCTGGCAAACACTCACGTGGACCGGCTTCCAGTTGGACTGGACCCCCTTTTAGAAAAACTAGATAGATCCCTGTTCTCCATGGGCATAACCATGATTAGGTGCATAAAACGCCTGAAATTGCTCAAATAAAGTCAACTGAGCTAAAACGATGCCGACGTTTCCATGTTTTTGACTATCCATTCTAAACCTCAGTATAAACTTCTAACTACGTATTCAAACTAAAGCGTTTTTGTCAGGTGCTTTAGTGTGGAGAGACGTCCTAAACACACAGATACAAATGTATGCAGTGGTTTTAAAGACAGGGAATAAGAATGAAAACTGTGATTAAACTTAAAAACAATAGGCTACATTCACCACATCTAGCAGCTTATGAAAAGGAAAGAAAAATTTTAAAACTGCATTCTTCTGAAGAATGCCCTGAAATTATCAAGTTGTTAACTTCAACAACTTTTATAACTCAAATGTTACAATGTACTTTCATGAAAAAGTGCTCTATGTATATCTGTGTCAACTTGTGTCTTTTTAATCCGTTACTTTCTTTTCATCATTTAATATGTTGCAAATTAACTCATTCTATCTGAGACTCCAGACTCGACTAGTTACAACTAATTCTGGAATTCTAACACTCTTACATATAGGAAAGTCGTTACTATTCTGACTGTTAGGGGCTGTCCTAAAACCGATATGGTACCGCTTAACGTCCATTGGACGTGGAGGGGGCCCAGAGGGTAGTCGGTGAATGTTAGGAAAAAAACTTTAAAAGACGTATTTCAGGTATTGATAACTGATCAATTCAGTATGCTTTTTAGGAAGAAAAGTAACTTTCAAGTTTCAACCTCAAGTTCATTTTAGGCTGAGGTATCAGCTCTATGAAAGGTCACAGTGTTCGAGGTATGTCAATTATGTATTAACTCTAGTTTATAAACGAGAACTTCATGACCATGTAAATGCTTGCTTACTGTTGTGAAAATATTCGAGCTGGCATAGTTGTATTTGGTGCAGAAATATTTCGAGGCCCCGCTTTATAATAGGCGAGTTATGAAACTCACGCACTGTTACGGACGTTAAGGGCGTTATGGACGTTAAGGGGAGGGGGGGGGGTTAACCCTTAACGTCCAATGGATGTTAAGCGGTACCACATCGATTTTAGGATGGCCCCTAAACTAATAAAGTTGTTGTTATTACTGATATTAAAAAAGTTAAAACAGCACTTAATCAAACCTAACAACAATGTACATACCCAACAGGTCAATCCCAACATGTCTTCCATCAGATTTATTCTCGACCTCTGCTTTGAGATGCTGAACATATGCTAATGACTGGAAAAGGTGAAAAGGTTACTTTGTAAACTAGAATCTTTCAAAAATAATAACAATAACAATAATAATAATAATAATAATGATAACGGTATTTATACAGCGCTTATAAATACTTGGTACTCTAACTGTTTAACTTGAGTGCTACTTATTTTCAGCAACATATATAATTCATGTCTGTTCAGATTTGAACTCCCATGTATATCAGAACAAAACGTTGACAAGTTCATATTAATTCTTGCAATCTGAAAGCCAACTGAAATACAAGTTTCGAGGCAAAGGAAAGGTTAGTACAAGTAGAGAAATAAAGATACACACAGGGTTCAAAATAGCCGCCAGCTACCGGTGATAGCCGGTAGATTTTGGACCTTGTCGGCGATTTTCGTTTCCACAACACAGGTCAAGATAAAGGGTAATCGGCCACTTTTTCGCCGATTCGGTTCTTTTAACTAAAACAAAATAATTCCAATTCCAAATGGAACTTTTTTTCATTTATTAACCTTTGCAAGATGATACAAAAATATATTTGCTACTTCGTTTTTCTCAGTCACATACTTCATTGCTCCACCCGCACTCAAAGTCAAAGTCAAAGTAAACAATAAAGATCGTAAAGTGTTTATTCTTATCTGTTTGACAATATCCGTTTTGCAAACAGGATATTTTACCTAGCTACGAAAACAGTCGGCAAAAATTTTGGACCAAACAAAAGAGCTTACAAAATAAAACAAACGTTATTTTGAACCCTGACACAGTATTATATCTTTTGAAACACTAACCAGTACACCTTCAGGGACCTCCAGGCAAGGAATGGGAGCAAACACTTGGCAATCAGATTTTATTATCAACCTATCCCACTCCAGTTGTCTTGGTAGCTCAGTGGTAGAACACCAATCAAACTACAGTTATTTTCCTCTATTTTCCCCGATGGTTCGGCCACGTATATCACAGCTCCAATGCCACCAAAAGGATTTTAGATCTTCAAGTTGGTGGAAGAAGGAAGAGGGGTCGTCCAAGAATGTCTTGGAGGGAGCTTGTCGATGGCGATTTGAGAGATTGGGGACTTTCATCCCGTGACGCCCTGGACAGGATATTTTGGAAAAGAACGCTTGCAAGCCGAATGCAACGCTCAACACACTCTTGTGAATGAAAGACGATAATGGATTAACTAACTAACTTACTAACTAACTGATTAACTAACTTTCTGAGAATAATTCAACGATAGGCCATAAAGTGTAGTCCTTCGGTAGAAGTGGGCAGTAATTAAATCTCCCAATGTACATCCAGTGTTCGTAAATCTTACTTTTTGCTCTTCTTTGAAGGTAGACGAAATTCCTTTCAAATAGAATATCCTTCTCCCTTTGCGCAGGATGAAACAGTCGCCTTGATTAAGGGATGACTCTGAAACTGGCACCTTGAGAAAATAATTGCAATCAGTTTAAACTCAAAAAAGCTAAGACAGTTTTCCTCAGAAAGTTATTATTTGACCAATTTATATTGTTTCAAAAAAGCTAAGACAGTTTTCCTCAGAAAGTTATTATTTGACCAATTTATATTGTTTCTCTTAACTAACTAAGCACAAATTTAAAAGTAGGGATTTGTATCGTCACATTGGAGGGCAGAGGGGTTGGTGCAGTACTAAGATCTCTGCCTCCCAATCCTGAGGTCCCCATTTTGATCCCCGGCCTGGTACTGGGTTGAATATTTGGGTTACTTTCTTTCCTGCCAAAGTCCACTCTGCTTTCCATCCTTCCGCGGTCGGTAAAATGGGTACCAGCATAATTATATGGACTGCTTTGAAGCGGCTGCCAAAGGTGCCTATATATGCTTCCATTCTGCTGGGGGTAATTGATTGTAAAGCGCCTTTGATTAAGTACAGTATATACTGTAGGAAAGGCATCACTTTATTTTACTTTACATTGCAACAAAAGCAGGGACCTGTTAGATTAAAGAAGAGAAAGGATAACTCCTCCTACTTTTTGACCTATAAGTTTTGAAACCAGTGTGAAGAGTAGTATGTGATTTACTGAGCCTATTGACATAAGGCCAGTACATGTACTTGTGCTGTGCCATGAAGGGGGTAAGTTTTTTTTCTCTAAATTCTGCAGGGACATGTGATTGACTGAATCGACAGTAATAGCATGTACAGTAAGTCATCTGTTTTCTTACCTAGACCCACAATAACAATAGTAATATAGCAGTTTCTGATAGAAAGTGAAGTGCTGCGAGCAAGAAAAAGTGACTTGCACAAGGATATTATTTTGCATATTGGAGATATGAAAATATTTCAGACAAAAAATATAAAAATATAAATAGGATGTATTATTTTATTACATAAATATATTAGGGTTTGATAAAAAATTATGAAGATAAGTTATTTGTAGCATTTAATGATTGTAACAAATGTAAACATTAAAGTAATGTTTTAATTCATAGCAAGTCTGAAGAGTGCCACTTTAATACAATTTTGTAAACTCAGTTTTCTGATTCAGCAAAAATTTCACTTTATTATAACCTCTCCCCGTCCCTTCCCTCAAAGAACGAATGTAGCAAAAAAAAAAGAATGTAGAATGTAGAATGACAAGTAATAAGTTCTAAAGCTTTGGGAAACATTTTATGCAAGTACTGTAAACCATTTTATTGATATCAATTTAGCTTTAGTTGTATTTTATTTTTCATAATAATATTACTTAATAGAATTTTTGCCATTATAATACCGTAATATTTGAAATTTTAGCGTCACTTTAATTTCGCGAATTTTTGTGATTTTTTAAAATCGCTAAAATAAAGTGACGCTAAGACTGAGTGTCGCTAACTTAACGTGACGCTAAAATTGAATGACTCTATATCTTTCAAAAATCAAAAACGTGGGTTTAATGTAACAAAGGCGTTTATAGAGCAAGGAACACAAATCTTGCCACCTCTTGACCCATACAGCCATATCAAGGCGATTATACTATTCAGTGATGGCTACTGGCACTGGTGAATGAGACTTTACAATTTACGATACAAGAGGATAGAAGATGCAAAACATTGACGTTGTGTTTTTGAACATCTGTTACTAGTAATGAAAATGCGAAAATAAATTAAGTGACTAACAATATGAGTTTTGGGAAAATATATCGCTAAATTTAAGTGACGCTAAATATTTGAGCCTCAAAATCGCCAAATTAACGTGACGCTAAAATTTTATTTAATAAGGTACTCTATTGCTCAGAAATAAAATCTTGATGCCTAAGGCCAATTTATAACTTTTGATACATATTTGCATTATTCATGAGTACGTGATCTCAACTTGCTTGCGTTGTTGGTAAGCAGTGGGGTGTATTTTGAAAGTGGTTTGTTCTTATCACAAATAAGTTTATTTTTCAGCACTTAGCATTTTATTTATAACACTCATTAATCTATTAATTCGATCTGCAGTAAGTTCATCTGATTAGCCATGATGAATTCCCACGATTAATGAAGCTACAGTATTCAATGTTTAGTCAATACTTGTGCACTTTGAAAGTGAAAATAATTCAAGTTCGAAATGATAGGATGGTTACCGCTGCCCACTGTACCACATGTTCACAAAATCATCCATTGCTAGCTCGCCCATCCACAAATTTACTTCAGAACTGGCTATTTACACTTGAGCCCAAATCTACTTGTCCACAGGTAGCCCATCAAGATTAGTGTTGCTGTAAGCGAGCTGTGCTCACTCGCAGCAATAATAATAATAATAATAATAATAATAATAATAATAACAATAATAATAATAATAATGATATATTTAAGTGCTTTTCAAATCCAAAATTGATTCACAAGTCTAGATCTTATATCTGACTACTTCAAGGTTTTCCTAAGATATGCAATGACTGTATGCAATTTCTTCAAAAACTTACTTCAGAAATTTCGATGTGGGTTTTCCCTTTAATCTGCAAAAGGTCTAATTCATCATCCACATCATTTTCATTTGCTCTCCTGAATCCAGATTCATGACCACCACGTTTGTATCTATAAATGATGGAAAAACAGATATAGTTTTATGAGTAATTTTTCAATGTATAATCTAATCCCCGAGGGGGGGGGCCTCCCAATAATCGTAGACGGGGGTGCTCGTCCTATCCCTTAGGGTATGAAATTAACCCTGACTGCTATCCCTTATGGGTGTACAAATTTTTCCTATCCCTTTGTTATCTCTTAGGGTTAAAATCACTTGACCACGCCCAATTTGCTATCTCTTAGGGTTTCATTCACCATTGACCACACCCAATTTGCTATCTCTTAGGGTTAAAAATAAATTTTCCCGACGAGCACCCCCGTCTACGTTTATGGGGAGCCGGGCTTAACAACAAAATTTCATATGCCAGGGCTGCATTGCTTACTGTTATATAAAATTAACCAATCAAACCCTGAATTCAGAAAAAATGGCAACGCTGTGAATAAACCACCAATCACTGTAGTCCGAATTATTCTGCCCTCCTTGGTAAAAAGCGAGTTTTTTATTTTCCACAATTCCTGTCAGTTAGGTCCAATTTGGTCTAGTGGTAGCATTTAATTATAATGTCTTCAATCCCATTCATTCTCTTCTCTTTTCTGCTCTGCTCAAATATACAAGAAGTAATGTTATGGATTCAAATCAGATATCTTCAATCATACTGATTTCTTCACAGGAAAATTCTACCAACTTCCAGTCAAATCCCAACCATCACGACACATTTTATTTCTGCTTTGGGGAATAAATGCATGAGTCAAAAAGGAGCAGCTACTGTATGAGGTTTATTTAACCCTTTAAGACCTGAACATGCCATATGGCATATCTCTAAATTCTCCCAACTAAATCTCATACTTTTTATATAAGCAGTTTGGGAGAACTTCGCTTTTTATCTTCCACAAAATATTTTGCCTAATGAAATCTTTAATTCTCATTACCAAATATATCATTTTGTATGAGGTATGTAAGGAGAATTAAGATGCTGATAAACTGCCTGGAGTTGAAAGGGTTAAGATGAACATAAAACAGTTATTAACTTACTTCAAGGGATATGATTTTCCGCTGATGTTTTTCCCACTAAAGATTCTTTTAAAGACACAATCTTCATTGTTTTGACACTAAACAAATATAATAAAAAAAAATTTTAGATAAAAATTATAAAGTAAACACAACCAAGCAATGTTCTGCCTAAACCAGCTGAAAATACCTTTTTTATTAAAAAAGAAAGTTTACATAAATTGAATCACACACAACTGGGCTTAAACTCAAATTTTCACAAGAGGAAATGATCCAAATGCCAAAAAAGTAACATTTTTTTGAGTGGGGGACGAAATCAGGCATTTTAAAATCTCTAGTGATTATAAAAATGCAATGTTACACATGTAATTTGTCATTCTTGTGTAAAATTATACCTTTTTAATATGATATCTTTATTTTATTATAATACTTACTTTTTCCATTCATCCCACTGTATATATATTAAGGTATCCCCCTAGTAAGATTTTTCTTGCAATTTTTGAGAATTTTCCTCTCTACCACAAGTAAAATCGTTTTTTCAGTTTGTTTTAGCACAACATACATTAAATTCAAAATAGAACTTGACAGCATCTTTTTACAAGTAATGCAATGAATGTATGCATGTTTGGCATGCATCAATAACTGAGTTTCAGTGTGTGCCTGTTGAAGAATGTTGGTTTTATATCAAAAGTCCTACCATAGAGAGTTGTACCAAGTGATTACTTTTAGTTCTCTTTGTTTTGTGGTATTTCATTTGTTTGGTAAATTGCTGTACGTCATGCAGTTTGTAGTTGTAAACTTGCTTCAAGTAATTTTTGGTCAGGAATTTTGGTTTCAATGACTGAATACTTCCTTAATTATCTTACATGAATTGATAACAACTATATCTTAATGATTTTTTTTTAATGTTTTGTAGTAGCATAGGGGTGGCTTAGCTTTTAGATGTAAAGGAGTTTGTGGTTGGGTTTTTTGTATGGTTTGTAACTTCCATAGCAGTGTGGTTGGTGCAGTGGTAAGATCTCTGCCTTCCAACCACAAGTTCCGCATCCCCTGCAGATTCAATTCCTGGCTCAGCCAGGTACTGAACATTTGTGCAACCCTTTTTCTGCCAAGTGGACTCAGCTTTCCATCCTTGCAAGGTCAGTGAAATGAGTACCTGCAGTTTTTGCTGGACGGTTAACAGGGGCGGATCCAGGGGGAGGACTGAGGGGGTTGCCG
>JAOBYJ020107892.1:0-10397 GCA_025403565.2 Palythoa heliodiscus
AGCCCCCCTGCTCCGCGGTCCATGATCTTGCCACGCAAAATATGTTGAAAACAACTTCAAAAATACTATTTGACAACGACACTATGACGTCATCACATGTAAGTGCAAAAACACTACCACCAAAAGATAGAGCATGCCCCAATGATCAATCGGTACAAAGTTTCATCAAGTTCGGACCAAAAGTAACAAAGTTATGGTGGGGATGGAATCCACTTCCCCCTTCCTTGGACTGAGAGACCATAAAAAAGCTTGGACTGGATAGGGTTAACTAGATTCAAGGTTTCCTTCCTTTATGTACTGTGATTTCCTTCACTGGAAACCTTTGACTGACCATGGATTCTTTTGACTGGATTCCATTATCCAATAAATCATTAAGAGGAAGTTTGAATTACATCGGCTAAATCAGTGTATTCCTTAACATGGATTCCAGATTTCAAGCCTAAGATTGTGGATTCAGGAAAGGATAAGCATTGGGTTCTGGGTTACCTCTTACTAAGCAATATTACATAAAAATATATTAACTCAAAGCATAACTTGAAGGGTGAGTTTAGCAGTTTTAAAAGGTAAATTGAAACTGAAACTGGGAGATAGAATTTTGAAGCTTGACGGGTAATTTTCAAAAGTTGGCAGATATTTTAGATGTTTAACTAAAACAATTAAAGTGTTTCCGCGGTTAAACACATAAATAATTACATTTAGTTGCGGTAGTTTTGGGAAACAGCATTGTCTGTTATGAAACAATAACTGCCTTTTTTTCCATGAAATGCTGCTTCATCAATGTCTCGTCAAATATCGTTTTATGTACAATTGGTTATTTCACAATTACAGTTTTAGCGTAGAATGAAATAAAGAGAAAAAATAGATTGTAAACCACCGTGGCCTGTAATTTTGGGTCTTCACTATGACCAAGATTAAATAAATGAATTTGCAATTGTGTGTATGGTTTTTGAGAAAATACTAGTTAGCAATAAACATGGCAAGTTTGATTATGGGAACTCTTACCCTGCGAGCAGAGATCTCTCATGACCCCACGTAAAATGAGAGGAAAGTCTCTCCTCTCGTTTTATACGTGGGGACATAAGAGATCTCTGCTCACAGGGTAGGGAACTCTAAACGCAATAAATAGAAAACTTACAGTGACACTTTATCACCATGCTTTCTGCTAATTCCAAACCTTTCAAATTATCTAAAAACGAGAAAATTTAAAACTGATGTGAGTTCACTTGGAGAGATTACAAATACAGCATCAATATTTTTTCTTTAATTAAGGATGTCCCAAGGGTACGACTCGATACTTTCCAGCGTTTCTTTGAGTTGCGTTGAAAACTCCAGTTTAACAATGATACAGCAATACAGCCGGCATTAGGGTTGGAACGGTGCTGACATAGATATTTATCCAAAAAATTAGCTAACTGAACTAGACAATTAATCAATTGCTCTGCAGCTTATGAATCAGTTTTGGAGTTGACGGTTGATCTGATTAATCTTAATTTTTTCAGGGTGTTAACATTTTTCCAGCTTGATAAACCAGGCTTCTTACAAAGGTTTACTTTGTGCAGTGTTCAGCATAACGAATTTTACTCTATGATTAGTAAACTGTTTGTAGCCTGAATTCAGTAAATGTAACCCAAATAAAATTACTTTCGAGTTTGTTTTGCGTTGATTATGCCAGGAAAACTGTATATGCCGGCTGGTTGGCTTTTTTTTTGTGCCTATATCCTTGCTTTCAAATAATATAAATAATATAAATCACAACAGAGACAACCATCTACGTTTAATTGCGGCTATATTTCGACCATGGTAAATGATCTTCAGATCATCAGGGTGACTAAATATGATATTCACTGAATCATTGAATATCAAGAGCACACCCTCCCCCCCTCCCCCCGATGAACTCCTCAACACTAAAAGCGAATGGAATTATACCAGTATACCCCAAGTCGTTATCACTTAAGAAATAAAACATGTTTTCCGTGCCTTCATAGCCTGGTGAAAACCGAGGCAAACGTTTGGGAGAATTCGAGAGTAGATCAGTGAAAACCCGAGACGCAATCGAGGGTTTTCACCTGCTCGAGAATTCTCACAAACTTTGCCGAGGTTTTCACAAGACAATGGAGGCATAGAAAACATGTTTTATTTCTTTTATAAAATTTTTATTTTCTGAATAAAGAAAGAGAAAGACGGAAACTCTCACAACTTGGCGACAGCAAAACGTCATTTTTGTGCTTCATAGCGCTATGAAAGCACACTTGTCGACCAATCAGAACGCATGTAGTATCTGAACTATTTTATAAAAGCGATTGACAGTGTGACTACCGACCCATTTCTGTATCTGTTTGGATTTAGCCCTTTAACTTTGTTAAGAATGTAAGCGATAAAAAAATCACGACGTTTCGACCTGTGCGAGGACATTTTCAAGTGAAGTAAAAAGGCATACAAATTAGAATAAATACCGGGCGGCTAATTTAGCATGAAGTATTACATTTACTCGTGACGGTAGGCAACGAGTCAAGGAATGGGCTCTGTTTGTTTTTTTTACTCATGTAGGCGCAATATGTGTATTTCCGACACGTGAGTTGAAATTCAACATTCCGGAAAACATTGAATACAACGGGGCTACGGTGGTACTTAGCCGGAGTTGTTGGGTTACGCACGTGGGATTTGACTTTTCTCTTCCGTAATTATTTTTCTTAGTTCTTGCTCTACTTGTTTTTTTGAAGATGAATAGGTACTCTGTACAAAAGCTTCAAGATCAAAGAAATCATTATTAATTTTATTATCATTATTATTATTATTATCGTTTATCAGTCCAAAGATAAAGCACAAGACTCGAGTGCACATGCGCAGTTGACACTTATGTTCCCAAATCAAAACTATCGATAAAATTGAGGATAAAACTGAAAATTATCCGAATAGCATAGCTAGTCGTACAGGCCGAGAGAAATTACTGTAAAGATTAATTTCTCTACTGCTACTCTTTTTAAAGTTTCGTCTAATTGCGTCGTGAGTTCGACTATCATAGTGCGCTGTTTTTTTTCCCATTTTTCTCGCTGGAAAAAGATTCCCATACTGAGTAAATCATCCTTTCTTTTTTTCGCCTTTTTTACTTTTTTTCTCAGCTTTTAAAAAAGTTGAAGTTTTGAGACGATTTCGGGTTCATCAAAATAAAACAAAGTTCCGTTGCTAGCTGGTCGTCTCTAGTTCGGTTCCCGATTCGATTTCTTTCGTTTCCTTATTAACAGATCCTCCTCCCATCAAAATCACAGTACTTTAATATATATTTCTATAGCAGCAAATTAAAATTTATAACTTGCCAGAAGCGGCACGAGTAAGGCTACTGTGTAGCCTCTTGTTGTATATATTCTTTCTATAGTTATACTGTACGAAGTATATAGTCAGATCCAATATGGCGAATAACTGACGAGGTCCATAGAGGACGAAACCGGTTTTTATTTACGCCACAATTATTAAATCTAGTGTGTTGAAAGCTTAATATTGAGTCACTGGGCAACACTAAAGGCGTGTTCACACTAGAGACGCAAACGTAAGCGCAGACGCAGACGCAAGCGCAAGCCGGACATTCACATCAGCGACGCAAGTGATGCAAGCTACGCAGGCAAAGATGGTTTTGGGCTGCGTCTGCGTCTGCGTCATCCCCATTCACACTTAGAAATTTGTGAAGCAAGAGCAAACGCAAGCGCAAGTGTGCGCAAGAAAAAGGAAATTTTCCTTTCCTGCGTCTGCGCTTGCGTTTGCGTCGCTAGTGTGAACACGCCTTAAACGACCAAGATGTATTTAAGTAAAGCTTTCCGGGCCTCAGCGCAAGAAATTGCAAGAAACTGAGATCAGGGTGTCTTCGATGTTTCTTTAATTATTCGTAATTTGTCCACAGCACCGCGGTACCACTGTCTGTATTAACGTGCCGTAAAATCGTGCCGGGGTATTCTAAAGTTGTTCCATTTCTTCCTAGTGACTACACCTTTTATTCCTGCTTTTTCTCATCCTTCAATTTCTTCCCATTTCTTTCCAATTAATTTTCGCGTCACCGTAATTTTCGCGTCAATTAATTTTCGTGATTAAAAAAAATCAGAAAATTTGCCAAAAACGAAGTACTCTTTCAAGAGCAAAATTTAGCAATTTTGTTTTTAGAACTAGCAAAATAGAAGTAAGTGAATAAACGAAAAAAGGAACGCTTATCGTAAGGCCGATACAAAATACAAAACATTACGGATTTCCGGTTGCCCGACCTTTTCATTAGGTCGAGGCTGCTGCATTTCAAAGCTATTTCAACCAATCAGCATCCAGAAACCAAGAGTTCGGCTTTGAGCAACGGCTTCGTCTTGCTGCATAAGTGATTTTGTAATTCCAATGTTTTGTTGATTTGGAATTGTATTGTGGGAAGTTTCTTGTGTATTTATGGTTCACAACAAAAAACGTTCGCAATTTAAAAGCTGCAGTTAGATAAGGTGAGTTTTTTTTGGCGAAGACAAAATTTTACTCTCTTGTGTTATGTTTAAAGGCGCGAAATTTGGATTAACTTGTCATACCCTTTCTTCATCTACGTCTTGCAATTCGTGTTGCCTCTTCCGATCGTTTGATCGTTTCTTTCAGGAAGTTGTTTCTGTTTGAAAAAGCAAATTACGAACTGAATACGCATTATGAAATATTATTTATGTGATCAGGATCGGACTGGCTTAAAACCGGCGTAAGTTTTAACAATCGCTTCAAATGAAATGATCAATATAGAGTTGATCTACTTCAACCGACAGACTTGTAGCTGTTACCTCTGCATACAGTGTCTGACACTGTCATTGGTATAATATTAAGCTAAAATCATGATACAATACAAATTGTAGCACATCAATTTTTCAAAAAGTATAGCAAAGGGCTGAACTATTGACTACTATTATTATTAAAATTGTTCAAAAGATGGCTAACTTTAGCCCTGGATTAAGGCAAAATTGAAAGTCAGAGCAATAATTTTATCATCAAGGAAACATTTGTCATGCCTATGGATTCTCTTCGGATTTTTCAACGAAACAAAACTGTTAACCCCCAAATCCCAGCGTAAAGAAGTCTCCGTATGTCTAGAAACAGGAACATGTTTTTTTCAAAATTTTAACCCCAGGCCAAGGTAGCGGTAATCGGCGTTTGAAAGAACGAAAAAGTGATAAAATTATAATATAGCTAGGTTTTACCACCCAACAATTCGTGTTAACGGAACTGTTGGCCATTTTTAGGTAATTTTCCAGTACTATAAATCTTAAGTTTGTATTGATGTTAAGCAATATAGTGCAGTTAAAAGTTACAAGTGGGTACTGATTCTCACAACTTATCTGCTCAAAATATAACTCACCATGTTTTTTACTGTTTTACAGCATGCAGATCAGGTATATACACAGGTTTCTAGAAGATAATATCTTGATATCATATGTCCATCCATGTACTGTACTTTTCAATCCATAAACCATCCATCCATACTTGTAATCGTTATGCTTCTATCTCTTGTCAACATTTCTTTTAATTGTATATGTAATGAAAAGCCACTCATTAATATTGTTATAGAATTTCTGTCCCCTCTAGAGCAGGTATACATGCAGAATCACTGCAGCTTACCATGACCGTAGATGGCCGAAAGTCTCCAGTTCATGTACATGTGGAGAAAGATACTCCAGTCCATGTACATCTGAAGAAGAAGAAGAAGAAAATTGTTGGAATCCCAACAGCTGTTGAGGTTTGCAAAGTTTTAATTTAATGTTTGTGATGCTAGAGTTAATGTTCTATCACTTTAAATTCCTCATGACTGTTTATTATATGATTATTGATGTAATAATTATATTTTACTTAGTGGAAAATTGATACCTTGATAATGGTTTTTGCCTTAATTTACAGATGAACAATTTAATACTAACTTAGAGAAAAAGTATTTAGAGTTTTTATCAGCAATACATTAATAAACCTTCCAAATATTAAACAATATTGTCATCAGACATGGTGATGTGATTGTCATTATCTGGTGTTGAAAACCTCCTATCCATTTTCTCACTTTTCAGAAGATATGTAACAGGATTGGTACACAAATAACCCTGTAGTTGATAGCCATAGTGAATATAGTTTTTTTATTTTTTCATAAGAAGGCACAGTAATGAATGCTACAATGTGATTGATTCTTTACGCAGTCTGGAAATTCCTATCTCTGCCATCAAGCATGGTAATGCTTTAGTGAGCTTTTGTCCTTACTTTTAATTGTATACAAAAATTTAAGTGTAAAACTAATTAAATTGAAATCAAATTTTTCCAGTAGAAAAAAAAGTTTGAAACTGCTCTGAAATAAAAGTATTTTGCCGAACAAGTTATTTGCTGACTAAGGGTCCGTTTTTCACTATATGGACCTTGTCATCCCAGCTACTAAATAACATGTACATATTTCTCCCATGCCATAAAGAATACAGCTAATAAGAGAGCTGCAAAGCAGTTGATGTGTATTTCTTGGTATTCAAAATGGTAGTATTCAATGGGTTGTATTCAATGACAGTTTAAACTCTGTTTTGCTTAGAAAAAGGCACTAGACCAAAAATTCCAATTTTTATTATCTTTTTTTTTCACAAGTTAATTAATGACTTTCAGTGATTTTCCAAAAATTTGCAAACATACAAAGAGCATTATAATTAACTAATTTGTCCTATGTGCCTTCATCACAGAAAGTACTCAGAAAGTATAAGTATCCATGTTCTGAAAGCGTAGCATGGTGCATCTCCTCACAACGTTCTAACTCTTGAACTCCTGTAAGTACTTACACTTTCCGATTACTTTCTGAGGTAAAGGCATGAAATAAATCAGTTATTCAAAGATTTCTTGTTGAAAATATTATTGTTTCTTCTTGATAAAAAATACAAGTGATGCCTGGTATATTCTGTGATATATCCCACTCAAAATCATTGAATAACCTACTATAGTATAAAAAATATTTCTTTTAGTTAATATGATTATTAATTTTTATAATTAATACATCCATATGCAGGAAAGACTGAAGACAAGTCATGACAAGAGAATGTCTGGGATAATCAGCAAAACTTCTGGTTATGGTAGAAAAGCAGCTGCATCATTTGTAAGCTGGTTTAATTAATTTATAATCTTGTTTGCTTGCTTGAATGAATTATGTTTTTACTCATCCACTAGCTGTTGGTGATTGGAAATTAAAATATTTTGCTTTTGTAAGTTATAATTATATTAAAATTATATTATAAACAAAAAATATTTTGGTCAGCTTTTCAATGTGGATTATTTGTGTGACTACAAACACTAGACTGACATTTTACCCTTCAAACCTCATAGATCTGCCCTCCCTTACCTCATACTGTTGCTTGGAACTACCTGTCCACGCTCCTGACAAAAACATGTTCTGCCAGCGAATCAAAATGAAAAGTTTTGACAATCAAACTTCAAAATTTACCTGAACATGTCTGGAACTTTTTGGCGTCATTTAGGCAAATGATCATAGCTTATTTATTTTATCTATCATTGGGCAAGATATGGTATGTATTGTAAAAGATTATGGTTGATATCAGATAGAAATTTCTCTATTGATTTCCTATGATTCATTCTGATTTCCAAAACTGCAAAAAACTAAATGCCCGTATGTTTTGCTGACTTTGCTTCCAGTGAAGTGTTTGCATAGTGGTACCAAAACGTTCTAAAGTGGATGGGTAAACTTTTAAGTTTAATTTCAAAACTTTGAATTTTGATAGGCCAGCAGAACATGTTTTTGTCAAGCACGTGGACAGGTAGCTGCAAGTGATGGTATATACAATCTAAATTTTTGAAAAAAATGTTAATTAACAGTAGTTATAGTAGTTTGTAACATCTGGCTTTTTGCAGCACTCCAAGATTTAAACATTTTTAATTTGTTTTTTTTGTAGAGTGCAAATAAGAGAGGAAAGAAGTCAGCTTCTCCAACATTTATCCCTCCTCCAGGAAAAACATCCAAGAAACCTTTAGCATGGGAGGTACTGTCAGAAGACATAAAAATTAATTATCTGCTGTAAAGTAACTGTAAAACAAAAACATCAAAAGTTCTTCCCTTTGGTTCTGGAAAACAAGTCTGATAAGAATTTTTTAAAAAAACTCTTGATTGTGTCACCGAGTAAGTAAAATATTTTACAAAAGTAGTGCAAATTTGTGAGTAAATTTCCATCTCTGTATAGCTCATTGTCATAACCAAAAATTATCCTCTTTTTACATTGACTCAAAGTTGTGTATGGTTTGAATAATGAAGGGTCTAGATTTAGTCTAGTGCAAAAATAACATACTGTAAGTAACTTTTGATGAAGTTCTCAACTCTCCCTAGTTATTTCTATTATCTCTTCATAACTTTTGGGATAATTTTTAGCATTTCATACAAAGTCACATTGTTTTTGCACTAGACAAAAATGACACAAGTGACTTTTGATGAAGTTCTCAACTCTTCCTACATTATCCCTATTATCTTTTCATAACCATTGGGAGAATTTAGCATTTCATACAAAGTCACTTACATTGTTTTTGTACTAGGCCTTCAATTCCTTGGACATTGGCGTTTTTCAGATAAAATTTTTAATTCCAGTTTTTGCTTTAAGTCACAACAGTGAAGCATATAAAAGCACTACAGGCATTTTTATCTTTCATTTGTCATCTTCCTTTTTTCATTCTTAGCTTCTTTGACTCAGAAAGCATTGAATAGATTTAAATAGATAAAATGGCTCTTTATAGGAGTGACCAAATATAATTTTAACAGAAGTGACTATTTAATGACTTCATAATTTTCAACTTTTAATTGTCGAGTTGTTCAAGACATGTACATATGTGTTAAAAACATAAGTTTGCTGACAATTCTGTTGTGTTTATCAATTTAAGCAATTTTAGGGTTCAACTTATAATCTGGACAGAATTTAGAAAAGTGGGTCTTTTCTTTTTTTTCTTTTGTTTATTAAAATATGTTGTTTGAAATGATCGAATAAATTGTTCACCAATTACAGGGTGATTCTCATCGCCTGGAGGTTGCACCAGCTGGGGTCGGAGCCATGAGAATGAGTGACCTTTCAACTGATGAGGTATTATTAATTAAATGCCGGATTTAATCTAACACTGCATAATCTGGCAAACTGGAAAAAGTTTGAAAATTCATAATTTTTGTGAAAGTATGGAAAAAGTCTAGAAATTAGATCAAGTGTCTGGATTTTCTTGACTTGACAACCATTGGATCATACAGTACTAAATAAAGATAATTCTCCAGATCTATATGGACATTCTAAATTTAAAGAGTAAATTTTACCTACACTACCCATTCAGACACTTTACAGCGAAATAGATACATGGGCCTGTAGGTCAGCGAGAACCCCATAGATAGACAAAGGTGGGGCTTGACGCATGAAGCCGAAGGCAACTGGGATGAAACTCATAGATAATATGTCCATAAACTTGTTCATAAGCCTAATATCGAGGAAACCATCAGTCTTGATTCAACTGAATCTTTAACATACATATTCTTGGCTTTTTCTGTTTTCCACCTTCCATGACGTTGGAAGTGTCTCTCTCCTACACCAGCGTTAGCAGCAATAGTAGCGCCACCAGATCTACCGGACTGTGTGCTGTATTGACTGATATCCTCCACAATGCCGCTGAAAGATTTTTTGAAGGATTCACGATATGTGGAATAGGAAATGTGCTTGTTAACGGACACGAGCTTCTTGTTGCTCTTGGAAGAAGTGATGGGCCTGAAGATGAATTCTGACGAAGTCTCTTTAATTTCCGCTCGGGTAAAATATAATTGAAGTAAATTTACTGGACATAAATCGCTTCCAGTTGCGGAAATAACTAAAGTTTTTCCTTCCCTGAGCTGATCGGTTTTGCTCTTATATATGTAAATTGACATATGATCTGTGTAAAATTGAATATCTTTGCGCCTCAACTCTAGTAACTCAGAACTCCTGAGAAAGCCTGAGAAGGAGATGACGCACATTACGAGATTTCTCAACTGTAACAAATCTTCACAATTTGTTTTGTCTAATAAAGCTCTTAAATGCTCAACCTCTAAAGGCTCTTTTCTTTTGCTCTTTGAGGAACACATTCTAACTGCACCTTCCTTAATCAATATCACAGACGAATGGTCGGTAGGTGAATCAAGCCCCGCTAACTTGTGGGCCCAGTTAACAGCATAAAAAGCTGTATTAATAGATGACACAGAATCTGATTCTTCTAGCAAAAACTGCAAATATAGAGCAAAAAGTAAAGGCGATACTGGAAATGATGGCACTTGAAGAGTTTGTTTTGCGAAAATTTTCCATCGATTAAGAGCTCTTTGATACCCCTCAACAGTCCCTTGTGCTCTGGCCGCTAAGGCTGTATGCTTCATCCTCTCC
>JAOBYJ020107993.1:0-10395 GCA_025403565.2 Palythoa heliodiscus
CCCATTCCCCTCCCACCAACCGTACAGCGTACCCCCTTCAACTAACGAGTGTACCTCTTGGGCGAATTATCTCTTCGTCCTGCTCACTCTTATTTTCATTTTCTTCGTCTTCTTCGTCATCTTCATCTTCTGGAAGGTACAGTAATGCTTTCTTTGGAGTCTTGCGATTTGAGCCTGAATTCGTTAACTGACTCTTTTTTCGTGTAGACGCTCGCAAACCTATACGTGCATGTCAAAATTGTAAATCTTTGTAAACTACCAAAACAACCATTCATATAATAATTATAGCAGCTAAATAACTTCGGCTTTCATACATCCATAAAACACTTCCCTTACTTTTTCGCCTATCGGTAGCCACATTTTCATCGTTATTCCCAACAACTTGCGCTCCGTCCGCCATTTGCAAATCCCGGGTCAAATTTTAGTATGCACCACGTGGTCAATTTACAAACGCAAGTGTTTCTGGGTAGTGGTTGCCAGCGCCAAATGGACCAATCAGAAAAAAGTAAATGTGGCACCTATTGTTTTCCGCGTTTTCTTTTTTACACCGTCGATCCATCTGAAAACAACATAATTGTCTGTTTGTTTTTTGCGTTAAATTCCCTTCCCTTTACCCGCGATTTTCCCGGCCCCGATCTTTTTCTATCTAATTTTATTTCCGTTTGATAAATTGACTGCGGTTTTACTAATCTCAGAGCTGACTCTGGGTTTTCTTTTTGAGGCACATTTGCGTTGAAGATCAAATCTGAGGGGCAAAAACAACGTCAGGTTAGTCGTTTGTTATAAGCAGAACTTTGAACAACAATGTCGTTTACGTGTCTATGGCACAAACTAAATCGTTTGTTGATGTTTATGGAGTTTCTTAGTCAATAATTACATTGAAGTGGACGTTCAAAAATTCCACTTGAAATCTACTCAGCTATTGCAGTAGACAAGAATTTTCGTTTTGATTTGATATGAAGCAGCAGTTGAATTTAAATATAAGCGAAGAGGATTATAATTTTTTTTTGGAAAAGCTTTGGACGTATTTCAGTTTAGAGAAAAAGACTTTTGATGCACTAACAAAACATATTTAAGTCAATATTAGCATCTTACTCCTGGTTAACATGTTTTATTGCAGCAGATTACGAACCCCAAATCAACCAATTTGTCTTTGATCTAGAGGTGCATTTTGGTTGATAATAAACATTTCTTGGATAATGTTTTACACGCAGGAGTACAGCATCGTAATTAAATTACCAATAAAGCACTTGAAGTTTGAAAACTTTTACTTCATAGCACAATTTAACGGATATTTCGAAGATTTTATAGTTATTCGGTAAATTATAAAAATGGTGGTTCAGCTCGATTAATGTGACCACTGCATAGATTATTGAACAAGCGTGAGGTCAAGAATGGAAGGATATTGGCCAAGTTCTGTTTTTACGTTATTGTGGACCGAGACAAAGTCGAGGTCCATGGAAACACAAAAAAAGAACAAGGCCAATTTTCAGCCATCTTGACCGAACAAGCTTGGTCAATAAAGGATTTATTTTATAGCCAAAGAATTTCACTTTACTACTTATATTCATATTGATATTCATATTTTATTACTTCCATCACCTATTACAATGTATATTATTTATCAGCTTATTTGTTGATACAAAACAAGTGATGAGGGAGTCTATAGAAAAGCAAAAAAATGCTTGAATTTATAGATCCCTAATAAGAAATTTATTAACTGTGACTTAGAATTTGTATTATATTATAATGGTATTATATTTAATAGTATAACTGATACTAATTATCAAACTCGAAATTACTCAAAAAATCCTATGAAAATTGTCAACAAAGCAATAAGCTAAGGAACAAAAGATTATTTATAAAAGGGATATCATGCCACTGCTGCTATGTTTGTCAATTATAGATCTTTTTTAATTATGATATTCTTAAATATATTGAAAGATTTAAAAATCCAGTGCAGGCAAGATGGGCCAATGTTGCCCACTCGGTTAACCAATCAGAACACAGAATTTGCTTCATCTTGCCATCTCACCAAGCCTTCCATGTAATAAATAAATTCTACTTGCTTGAAACTTAACGAGAATATATTTGGTCCATCTGTTGTATTATAAATTTATTCACACAAACCAAGATGGGGCTACCATACATCAATGAAAGTTTCTCTCATAGGGATTCACATTACCACTATAAATTGTTACAGTCAAACTCATTTATCCAGACTCATTGGGACCTTGGTAAACAGTCTGGATAATCAAAAATATAAACATTAATGAGATACAAATGTAAACAAAAGATATATAAACATGTGATATACTGAACAACAAAGAAAGTATTTTAATCGTGAAATTTACACAGCCTATATGTGTTTGAGTATATACAGTCAATCACTTGATAGATCGATCACAACCCATGCTGAACGATTTAATCAAGCATGAAATTCCCATGGTAACAAAGTAATTGAGCCAATCAGAAATCAGCTGAAAGCAAAAGATTATTTATCTGTCTTGTCACACCTGCAAGGAAACATACTATGCCATTTTGACAGTCTTTTAAAAGGATTTAATCAGGCTATATGTGACTTTTAGTTTTGAAAATGAAAACTTAATAATAGTTATGAAAAAAAAAAGCCAGAGAAAAAAGTCTGGATAATCGAATAGTCCGGATAATCAAGGTTTAGATACTTGTGATTGCCATAATATGTATTGAGAATAAAGGTTCTTGTTTAGCATTTTTATTTTATATTCTGGGATATGGGTTATATTATAACCATGGTCCAAAATATGTGTTGAAAAGGCAATTTATGTTAGAACATCATAAATAGTTTTCAAAAAGTGGTGTGTTGTACTTTTCATTGTGCAAAATAAAATAAAATTTCATTTCAAAACAGTTTTGATATCTAAGCATCATCCGTGGTGTATTGAAAAACAAATTTTTAAAACCATGTTTAGATATTTTTCAGTTTGTAGCTTTGCTTCCTTATTTCCAAGTTTCAGTTGTGGTAAGTGTGTTTTTAGCTGAGACAGTCACAAGTATTTTCAATTCCTAATTAATGAAATTTTGCAAAATAACACATGGAAATTATTTTTTAGGAGTATTTTGAGTTCAAACCATCAAAGTGTTTCCCTTCTTAATAAGATAAGCTCTGAAACTATAAAAATATTAATGAAACATAATTTTTTTGGCAGATAAGAAGTGGAATTTTGGGCCCAAGGGGTATAAAAATTTTCAGGTTTCAAATCTGTTATACCACCTGCAGATAATATAAAAGAAATTATAATTATATTTTAATCCAATGTCCATGGATATATTAGCTATACTGTCTAATACATTAAACAAAGCTTGGAACGATCTTTCAAAAACTTAGAGTGCTTTTTAAATTTTTCATTATAAATCACATGTAAGTCATAAGGTTAACTTGCTTGAACCAAAATCTAGTCATTGTTGTCAATCTTGTGAACAGTATTTCAGTCCCTGTTTGATATTGAAAAACTTCCTAGCAATGCTTCAGTTTTTAGAACATGTTACTGTTTTTGATTTATTTAGTATTCAGCATTGGCATAATAATGACAATAATAATTCAAAAAATTATATTGTTTGTATTTTATATGTGTGCAAAATAATTTATAGACATTCTCACAAAATACCTAATGAGTATTCAATTATCCTGAATGATACTGTACATTTGTACATGGTGTACAAAATAGAGAGATGTTTAATGCCCCATGCCATGTAGATTATTGGAAAGTCAGTCTATTAACCCTTTAAGCCCAAAATACATCAAATGGCATATTGCTAAATTCTCCCAACTAAATCTCATACTTTAAATTATATGAGCAGTTTGGGAGAATTTAGCTTTTCATCTTCCACAAAATATTTTACCTGATGAAATCCTTAATTCTCATTACCAAATGTATCGTTCTGTATGGGGTATGTAAGGAGAATTGAGATGCTGATAAACTGCCTGGAGTTGAAAGGGTTAAATTACTTATTTTTATATTCTAAACTGTTGTTATTTAATAACAAATTTACAGTTGAACCAGTAACATGAGTGGTGAAGATGAAGAAATACATGCAGTAGCAGACAGCAAAGATTCTGTTAAGATTACAGTTAGAATTCTCATGCATGGAAAGGTATGCAAAGCTATAACTGAAACTACCATTATTTTCATATAATGATTTTATTTGCCTTTTCTCTTCATCAATACAATTTATATTATGTTTGTTTATTCCAAATACCATTAATCTTTGATTAAGTGCAACTCCTCGAATAGGCGCGGCTCACTAATAAGCACCACATTTTGGCCTAAAAGAATCTTAGATGAGTGTTGCAGTCAAATAAGGCTGTGGCACTAACCTGGATATAAACTTGTATTGCCCTTCCTCCAATCTCAGTTTATATAAAGAGAATAATTTTATCAAAAGTTTTGAGGAATGAGAATATGTAGCTGTGTTGTGTGTACGTATGACTGACTGTTGAGCAGCATAGTGATTGCAAGTTATAGAGAACTCAGTACTAAAATTATGAACTTCAATGCAACTACCTGTTCATTGGTGAAATTCCAAGAGATTTTTATGTTCATGTTATTCTTTTTGTTGAACTGTGGATAATGAATTGTTGTGCATATCTAACTAGTATAATTATGTCTCACTTAATTCTCTCTATGCGGTATTTCTCTCAGTGTGTTACACTTATTTGAAATACTGTAAACACCACACTCGAATAAGCACCGCATCGTAAACTGCGAAAATCAAACAAGTGCTACAGTGCATAATCAAGAATTTACAGTACAGTAGATTAAATTAGACGTTTAGAAAGAATAGATATTGTTGTACAGTGCATCCTCAATTATCTGAACAGGTTGAACTCAATTTACAGATGGGCTGTTCGGATACGCTGAAATTTTGGATAATCGAGGATGACTTTTTTACCCTTTGCCATGTTCGCCACCCTTAAAGGGTTGTTTTTTGGCATCATGGAAGAAAAAAGCATCATTTAAAGATACCTTTTATTGTCAGATGCTCATGATAATCACAGCATAATATGTCAACAAAATTCAAAAGTATATGGAAAGAAAACTTTATCTCTTCTGAAGGAAGGATTGAGTTGTGCTCTGCTTGCAACCACTTTCTCACTTTTGAGCTTTAAAGCCTTTTAATCATTTTTTTTGATAATAAAAATTCAGGCGACAGAAGGGACTTTTTGTTCAGTTTATCAAGCTTTTGTGTTGGCTAAAAAAAATGACCCTAGTTTTGTATTCTGATAATCAAGGTTCAAATGATCGAGGATGCACAGTCTGTACCAGCTGTTTTTTCTTTGTATGGTGCTTTTGATAATAAAAATGCTACGGCTAAAAATTGCACTGAAAGAAAACAAATTATTGTGGTTGTAGATTTTGTTATAAGTTATTTTACATCTTATCACTTCAACCTAATTGTTGATAGAATAATTCATGAGGATAATCTTAAGGCCCTTGTACAGTAAGTTTAACAGTTTAGTTGTTTGTTTGGTTTCAGTAATAGAATTTGAGAGTAAAGTGTGTAGGTTGAGAAATTTCTTAAATTTTATGTGATTTTTCTATTTATATCAGCTAATTGAAATCTTACTTGACTTGTGTTTCTGCTTTATGTCTTATGTTTTTCTATGCAGATGTCTTGTAGACAGGCAGTAGAGACAGAATATGTAAATAATGCACTTGATGCTATAAGTACCATAATGCAAGATTCTGGTAAAAGTGTAGCATGGAAGGAAAGTAGCAATCCAGGAAGAATGCCAGACATGCTGAAAACTGTTGGTAACTAACTTAGAAAATTGCCAGGTGCGAGGTTCCCTCATATAGGGGTAGCGAATGGTAAATCTGAGACTGTCTGAGATGCCGAGATGGCCTTTTTAAAATCCGAGCCTGAGACTTTTGAAAGCAATGAATAATCTGAGACCGAGACTTTACGATACGAAAAATCCTAGAAAAATTCGAGACTCCAAGACAGAGAAAGTAACAAAAAAAATATGAGACTTCGAGTTGTGGCAAAAAATATGATGAAATTTCAAGAACTAACTCTATTTTGCGAAGACTTTCATTTTATAAGGGACCATTCGCTACCCCTTCATATATCAAATGAAAGTTTTGAGATGGTGGAGCATTATATATTTTGTGAAGATTTCTTACATAGATTCAAGATTTTTGAAAACAATGAATTTCTTACATTCCCAAACTACATTTATTATGTAATTATAAAAGCAAGAACTCATGTAGAGATCAGTTTTTGGATAGATCACAGCAATGAAACTGTTTTCAAAATTAAATTTAACCTTTACATGTCGTTAATTTATAATTGCAGGAGGTTGGAGGAATAATTGGAAAGGTAAGTTCATAAGATGAAACTTATTATTAATTAACCTCCAGTGCACATATACAGTTACCCTGGGCACCAGAGGCAGTTTAAAAGAGTATTGTGATTGATATTGAAATGATCAAACATGTTAGGTGAAACATTATCCAACATTGTTTGGTGTTGTTAGATGGTGTTTGCAAATTTGACCCGTGTTGGATTGTGTTTGATGCAGGAGTGTGTAAGCATATATCCAGCAGCATCAAACGTGTTGCAATGAAGGGATGTGAGACTGATTGCATCTTGTTTTTGATCACGCAAGCGAATATGTTGGACAATGTTGGATAAAAAGTTTATTTGAACCAACTCAAACTTTATCCAACATGATCCAACACCATCTAACATGTTTGACTGTGGTGTTAAACACAGATCAAACATATCATGTTCAAAATTGTTATATAATGTTTGACAAACATGTTTGATCGGTTCCATTTGTCAATGAATAAACCCTTATGTATTGTAACTAGTTCAACAGCAACGTTTGCTCTCAGTACAGCAAGGGTAGAAATTTACTGGACAGGTGTTACACAAAAGTCAATTAAAACAATATTGATTTCTTGATAGAAATTATTAAAGATATAACAGCTAATTACTCGTTATAGCCTCTTAGTAGTATCATATTCCATGTTTGTCCAATCCACTGAGACCATGCAGTGACTGCCGTTTAATTTATTGACAAACAAAACTGAAATTGATTCCTCATAGTTCCTTGATTATTCTTAAAAATAATTGCAGAAATGTAGAAGTCAAACTTTATGATAAATTTCATTAACTAAAGGTGTAGATCTACAGTATACCATATAAAATGTAGTGCTTCTGACCAGCAATATTAATAAAAAAAGTTAACTTTACTTTGTTCTCACTGTTTTTGAAAGCCTTCACATCATTTAATAACCTACTGTAAGTCCTTTCGCAAAGAGAAAATTACTATCATGATATCAACTTGATTTTTGGATTCTGAGATACAGTAACTGATTGGAAATTTTGTTTACCATCTTTTGAAGGGAGGAAGCACAATCAAAGCATTCAGGGAAGAGGTAAGTTTACTTGTTGTGTTGGAAAGAAGGTCACACAAATACTCAACACTAAGCTGAGCTAGCTAACCACAAAGCTTGTAGAGTAGCTACAAAAAAATATTCTTAGAGAGTGGTTAGGTTTATATTAATTTAACTCAACTAGAGTCAACTGATAACATATTAATTTTTGTAACTAAGTTTTCTTTTCAATTTAGAGTGGAGCACACATCAACATATCCGATGGTTCAACATCAGAAAGGTTTTAATTTTAGTAATTGTTTATCTTGTCAATTATTAAACTCTCACTGTCTTTTCCTTTACTTTTTTTGTGCTCAAATCTGGATCCCTTTCAGTGTATTTTTAAGTGTATTTGTTTTTTTAATCTCTTTTCTACTCATTTCAATATGTTGATCACATTATATTATTGTACTTGTAATTATATTTACTGTAGTATGAACTGGGTTATATAGTCCAAAGTGTTATATTTTTCTGCCTCTCCAAGACAGGTATGCAGCCAAATGCACCATCTTCTCTTGATGAAAAGAGGGGCTTGAGTACTGCAAGGCTGAGAAAATGGCTGATGACTTCAAAATTACCAGAAAGAAAAATAGTCTTACATTTAGAATAGTTTTATACAGCATTAATGAAGTGGGAACTGATTTTAAAGTGATTTCAATAATTACCAATGAAAATTATTACATGTATGCATGATTGGAATTATGTAATCATCTTTAAAAATGATTTGTACAAGTCATCTTTCTTTATGCACCTTATTTTAGGATAGTTGCAATAAATGGAACAGTTGATGCTGTTGTTAAAGCTTTCTCCCTGATCAGTACAAAGATTGAAGAGGTAAGGATTGACAACATTCATTCCCGTGTGTAACTGAAAGCAATTCAAAACCAGTTTGCCCAATTAGTGCAGTTTTTTAATAGATATCAATGTTTCTGTTTTCAGGAGATGGACAACAACTCCAGGATGTCTGGCCGCGGACAGCTGTCTGTGCGTCTTGTAATTCCATCAAGTCAGTGTGGAGCAATAATTGGTAAAGGGGGCTCAAAGGTTAAAGAGATTAGAGAGGCTTCAAAAGCATCAGTTCAGGTAAAAAAACCCTAGTAATCATCAATTTATTATCATGACCATTTAGCTAGTTTACATAATACATTGTGGATTGGACATATAATCATCATATGCCTAACCCACAATGTCTTCATGACTTTGTGTATGTATATGGCTTTTGGTTTGGCCTTGCATTAATGCTCTGTCCTGCGTGTGTGTAGCACAGTCTGATTACCAACCTGGACCAAGTTTTACCAGGCCTAGACCTGCCTTTCTCGGGTTTCCCATGTAACTAAAGGCTGGGCGATCTTATTACACTATCACAGACACCTCTTTGTAGGGTTGTCCACACAATTTGAAGTTGGTGGCAAAATTGGAAAAGTAGCCGGCAAAAAGTTGAATCGAGTGCCAAATTATGCTGGTTAGGATAACAAAAAATTTAAACAATTAGCCAGCAAAAATGGCTCAAGTAGCCGGTTAACCCTTTCAGCCCTATGCAATTTACAAGTATCTAACTTCTCCTTGCATAACTCTTACAAAATAATACAACTGATAATGAGAAATAAGGAATTGATCAAGTGGATTGAGCTGTGGAAGCTGAAAAGCCAAATTCTCCCAAACTGTTTATGTAAAAAGTATGGAGCTCAGTTGGGAGAATTTACCAACACATCATTTGTCGTGTTTGGGGCTTAAAGGGTTAGTTCTGGGGCTGCTGGCCATTAGGGACAACCCTGTCTTTGTAGGCACAAACCATCTTAAAGTACCTACTGTATAACATGAAAAATTTTATTGAATAGATCTATAACATGCCTATTCAAAAATGGGTAACAATGGCATTTATGGCATTTTAATAGCATACTTCCGTCCAAAGAATTTGAGGTTTTTCTGATATGCAAATTAGTATAGCTATGACGTCAAGTTGTGTTCAGAGTTTTGGCTGAAATGCAAATAACAAAGTCATTCTGCTGCCATGGAAACAAAAGCACTAAAAATTAATAAGTTTACCTAGTTAGGTTGCATACTATTACTTCACCATGTTTGACTGATATTTTCCTAAAAATGAGTGAGGTGTGGCCTCCTTTATTGAAGCTCAGAACACAACAATGTCATAGCTAGGCCAATTTGCATATCAGGAAGACCTCAACATTTTTGGAAGGAAGTATGCTATTAAAATGCAGTGAACACCATTTTTGCTCATGTTGAATGTTGGGTATGTTTTAGTTCAATAAAAATTTTTGTGTCATAGGCACTTTAAGCATCTTAGACAGATTGCAAAGATCTAGCTCAACTAAACTGAGCATTTAAGCTCTGGGCACTTGGACTAGTTTGATTCATAATCCTCTGTTAAAATGGCACATCAACCATAACATTGTTCACCAAAGTTAAATTTTTTATCCTTTAGAGTTATTTAAAAAGACGTTTTAAGAGAGTATGTACCAAGAAAGTGAGTAGTCTATCATACAGTAGCTGAACTTTTGAAGGCTTTTATTTTCTCTCTCTTGTAAGATGGAGTGAAAATGGAAATTAATATGTGGTTCCATGTTTTGTATTGAAACATATTAACGCTGAGCCACTCTTCAATGCTTGGATATAATTTATGTTGTGAGTTAATTTTTATTTCAGGTAAATTTTATTTTTAACTTAAAGCTAGTTATTTTACTACTAGTCAATTTTTATCTAACTAGTTAATTTTTTTCTAACTGGTTGAATTTTTTTCTAACAAATTAGTTTTTTTCTAACTTTGTGATTTTATTGGGGCTGAAAATTGGTAAGAACAGAAAAGATGAGAGAATTTGCAGTAATTGCTTGTGTGGCCTTGTGGTAGTGATAGTTAACATAAAATCTAGAGTACAGAGGTTTAAATCTCGTTGAGTATGACTAATACTTCTTTGTAAAAAAAAGTCTGTGGTTGATTGATGTGTGTGGAGAT
>JAOBYJ020108210.1:0-10393 GCA_025403565.2 Palythoa heliodiscus
TGTTGCTCTCTCAATACACGAATTATACAACTTCCGAGGTTAAGCTATATGAGCTAAACTCATGCCTAAAATCTTGCTGGCCATGTAAAAACATGCGAAGTAAAAGACGCTAAATAAACACAAATCAACCTGGCTACATGTGCAAATATTTCAACTACTAGGTTCAGTTCGAAGGCCTATTATTACTAGTCCAGGGTTAAATTTGTACTTCGTTTTCTTGTTTCCAACCTTACATAGAACGATTGGAGTTGTAATTTTGGGAAAATAGGTTTTTTCCTTGAAATAACTGAACAGTGTTTTATAAGAACTGTAAATTATTTCTTTTTTTTTCCTTTTTTTTTAATTTTATGTATTATTTTTTTTATTCTTTAAAAAAATATGGCTGGTAGTTCCTTGATACAGAAGATGTCCATTGGCTGTCACCAAAGTTCTACTTATAAATATTAGACTATTGTACAATTTGTACAATGATGTTGTTGATGGGAATATGGATCAGTTTGACAAAAAAACCAATAAATCACATAAATTATTTCTTGGTTAAGGAACTGTTGTTGAAGGCCCTGTCCACACTAGTGCGTTTTTGTTGGAAACCGCATACATTTCGATGCGTTTAGGCTTTCTGTTCATACTAACACGCTGAGCGTATTCGGTAAAACCGCATCAATTTGAAAACGCTCTCAAAAGTAGATCCAAATAAAAACGCATACGTATCGTCTTCGTGTGGACAGTCGAAAACGCATCGAAATGAAAACGATCACGTCATCTGCACCACGTGTGTGGTACCCAGGTTTTGCGTCCATGCAAAATCACACACGGTTTCTCTTTTGAGCATGTGCACGTACCCAATTCAGTGTATCGAGCGTTTTAGTGTGGAGAGTTGAAAACGGTATGAAAACGGTAGTGTGAATGCAGATCGATTGATGCATTTTCTATGTCAACGAAAACGAAGCCAAATGAAAACGCATTAGTGTCGATAAGGCCTAAGTTTTGGCTTAATCCAGGGTTAAAGTTAACCAGCTTTTAAGCAGTATGGAGTCAACTGGTTTTCCGAATCGTTATTATGATATAATTAAATTTAGAGGGACGATAATAAATAAATAAGTGACTAACAACTGCAGATATCGACGAAAATATCGAAAATGCGGAGAGTAGAAAAAAAAATATCGGACTAAATATAATGTGCTGTATCAACATTTAACGGAATGTATTAAGCACACTTTACAGAGTTTCAGCTGAACTGTTACATATCATCTCAGAATGGTGTTTCGAGCGTGGAGTTTCTACCCAGCTTGAAAAGGTAGATGTCAACCAACTAAACGACAACCTCCGTAGATTTTATATTTATGCAGAAGCGCGCACTCAAAATGGCGAAATGTATAGCCGCTCATCCCTATTTGAGTCTACGATCAGCGATTGAGCAACATCTTAATAATCCCCCGTTCAAGAGGTTTTTCCATTTCAAGAGGACAAGATTTAGATCCTCAAACAAAGTTTTGAACGCCAAAATAAAGGTTCAGAAGAAGAATAACCATGGGTGTAAAACACAAGGATGTTATAGAGTGCGGTGACATACAAAAACTTCGTGAGTTTAGTGTTATCCGTGGGAAAACTCCATGGGGATTACTGAGGAACGTGTGGTTTAATATGTTACATTGCACTGGTGCAGGAGAGGAACAGAGGGCCAGAGAGACTTGACAAAGAACAGTTTTTCATTTGCGTTTGACAATCAGGACGAGTCGGAGAAGAACAATCCAGGCGGGTTGGACAACCCACCAAGCGGCAAAAAGGAAGCTAGGATGTATACAGTTCAAAAGATCCCGATCTCAAAGGATCAAACTCTTTAAGATCGAAGGTTTCTGTCGAAGCTAAACCCTGGCTGCGAAGCTCTTTTTCAGTATCCGAAGGCACCGCTGAATCTTAATGAAACTGATGAAGTGTGGTATGACAGGAACCCACTCGGAATAAACTAAGTCTGGCCACTATGGTAAGGCAAATTTCAGATGAAGCAGAGCTTTCGAAAATATACACAAACCACTATGTAAGAGCTACGGCTATAACCCTCTGGTCCGATGCAGAAGTTCCAAGCCGAGACATTTGGCAGATCTTTGGGCATAACAGAGTTGAAACGTTGATTCATCTCAGCAACCGCATCTCATCAAACCAGTTGAAAAAGTGCTCCGATGTGCTCTCGAAGGCTCTAGTCGATAAAGATTAATTGTGCATGATTAATTGTTCTTGTGTTCTACGTCATATTGTTTTCTAATTTTGTCTAGAAACATGCGCGAGTCTGTTTTATTCCCTTAATATAAAAGGACGGGGTAATTCGTTGTACCTTTTAGGGGTCAAAATCATTGATCTTAGGATAACTCTTCCAAGATAAAAAAAATAAAACATTTAACACCATTGAATCATCTTCTATCTTCACTTTTAACGCATTATCCCACTTACAGAATCGATTTTTGTACTAACGCTATATTATAATACATGTAGTCCCACTTTACCTCTTCGTAGATCTGCTGCCACACGCGGAGCAATGTTACTCAGAGTATTGTAAGGTGAGTAGTAAATCCTACTGCTGTTGTATGTGATGTCTTTACTCTCTCGTGTATCAATGTAGTCTCCCAGGTTCAACACGTACTGAGCAACTCCAGCTTGTTTTAAAGCTTGAGAGGCAGCAGCAGAGGAAACATAAGGTTGGCTATCGTTTGTTGGTCCAATGATGATTAGCAAGGTCTAAATGAAAAATGTGAAAGCAAAAGTTTCACGTGGCCCATAGACAGGAATTTTTGGCTCTGGTGGGGAAGGGAGGAGGGGAGGGGGATATCATAACGGATCTCACCTTAAAACATTTCAGGGGGAAGGGGATGAACTTGAAATGACCAAGATTGACTTACAAAACAGAATGTTTTACAAACCATAAACACAAAAGATAGAGATATGTAGCAACATATATTGAAACTATTTCAGTCTGGTTCGTTCAAAGGAATAAAACAGTTTTTAAAATCAGTTTTGTAATAAAACCTTGTTTTAATTGAGCGGGCCTTTTTCGCCCTTTAAAGGAGGTGCGTGCGAATCCCGTTCCTTCCCCCCCTTCCCCTTCCTACCCATCAGCCTGATTTTAAGTAAAAGTGTTTGTTTTTATTTATATTAGCGATAAATGTTGGTAAAGTTGTCAAACATCCTTATTTCATACTAGATTGAAAATTCTAAATTCAATTAAGTACTTCCAACCAAATTAATTTTCCAACTACAACTCATATAAAAATAGTTTGTCTAATGGTGACACTAATAGAATAAAAAGCGGGCCCACCTCAGCACGTCATTACCTGTTTACCAATTCTATCTTGTTTCGTATTCTATTTGTTAATTGGCAATTAGCAGTTAAACTTTGTAATGATTACCCTTTTGGTGCCTGGTCTGGCGCCACCACTTGTTGTGAACAGATCTGTCCGTGTAAGATCTAGAGCTTTATCAGGTCTTCTATAACCTGCTTGACGAGTCACTCTATTCAGACGTTCTTTAACATAAGCCATGGTCTGAGGAGATTTGAAGTTGAACACAACTTGTGGAGATGATGAGTATCCTATCATGGAAACGCGGGTTCCTCTCGGATCAGATGATATTCCCAGCCTGTCCACAAATCCTCTCACGTAGTTCAAGATGTAGTTCCAGTGATCATCGCGGAAAGTCGATGACCAGTCAATTAAAATTGCAACGTCAAGGTTTTTCTGAGCAGCTGCAAAATACGGATTATTATTATTACTGTAGTAGTTCTACATAAAAATGTTTCTAAGTTATATAAAATTTAGGAAAAAACCCGACGTGAGTTATCCTCATAATTACTATGCTTTGGAGCATGGTGGGGAGAGATTTCGGCATTTTGAACGGTTCACTACTTTTACTGAATTTATTATTCAAAAAGTAGAAACTTCGTTCGACAAACACAGACAAGAGACAATAGACAAGAGAAAGGACACAAAAGACAATAGACACGAGACAAACGGCACGAGACAAGATGCCTCTTCATCTCATGGCATCATGAATGCGACGGGATGAGTAATGACAGATCGCCATACTTCGCTCTATGGTAACCTAGAGACCCAGATCCGGATGGGATCTCTAGAGAGAGAGGATCTCTTTTTATCTTCTAGACGAAGAGATCTTCTCTCTCTTCTAGCTTCTATAAGAAATAAACAGTTGGCTATCGGATCACTGATTTCACTCCTTCATACTGGCTGCGCTGCTTTCGACTTTAGAGAACCAGCTTCCGCTGTTTCGAATGAAAATATAATTTGACTTGAATAGGAGAAACTAATGAGGTTTCTATATACACAGAATTACTTATACTTACAACAATCGCCTTGAGAAGCAACAGAAATCGGTTTTTTCTGTTGACAGGAAAACTGTCTCAGTTTGCACTTATTGTTGAACGTCTTCTTGTTACTTCCACAGACTGGTTCCCTCAACGAGGGACAACTCGCGGGACACACACAAGTCGGGTTGCCGTTTGTAACTTGACATACTGAATAAGGGGAACTCGAACAATCGTGTTTCAAACACGGATCACCTGTTAATTGATCGTTGAAAGTGTTAATCAATTGATTGAAAAATAGAGCTGATTTTGTTTGAGTATCTAAATAGCATTAGCAGAAGTCTAGTCACTATCTATCGCGAATACTGCAATCTGATTGGCTACCGCTCTCGCTATCTGTTACCTGATAGATAGCGTCTGCGGGATGTAAACAAGTAATGCAATATGGCATCCTATTCCCGCTTTTCAGACGTTTCGGAAGGGCAATTAAACACACATATTAGTAATTATTTATCAAAAAAGTATCGTTGTTCTTTTGTTTCTTCTTCTGAGATTTCTACTAAAATAATTAGATTACTCTCTCTCAATTTCTATCGCCAATAGAGAGATTGACTCGGGCTTCGCCGTCGCCATTCTATCAGGCGATAGAAATTGCGAGCTCGCATTCTAATTGTTAAAAGGAAAACCCAAGATATGGCAAGATATTCAACAAATCAGGAGGCACAATAAACACAAGATATGACACGGTATACAACCAATCAGGAGGCACAGCCAAGACAAGATATGATATGATACAATATACAACCAATCAGGAGGCACAGCAAACACAAGACATGACACAGAAATTTAGAATGAATTTTTCAAAATCTGTTTGACGCAAATCTTTTAAACAAAAAGAAGTAATAACAGAAAACTATTTTCAATGAAACCTACCTCTCCTCTAAAAAACCGAAAACCACAATGAAAAGGTTGGAAACAACATAAAAACGAAAAAAAATTCTTCAAATTTAAGATTATTTGATAACAGTTTATTCCAAAGAAATATTAAAACTCTAATGGAAAATAATAAAAGCTACCTTGGAAAGTCTTCTGAATCATCGGTTTTGGCGGTTATAGTTCTTGTCTTTTTCGTTCACTAGCATTTCATTTCTTACTTAATTACTGACATTATGTTCTCCTGCTGTATTCAGTTTAAATCCATCACTGGTACGTTATAGTTAACACCTACAGATCCATGATTGTATGAACGCGCACAAACGTTCAATACATTTTTTCCGAAGATGGAAGTAGAAATCATCCAAAGCCTTTTTAATATTGAAAACCTAATGCAAATTACCTTGAAATATCTTTTCTATTATTGGTTCTTGAGACCGGTTCAAGGCACGGTAATAACTGTATTTTATGTTATCGATGTTTGTTGCTATGGTGCGACCTTCCTCCTCGTTTACCCTGTAACCGGGGTTTACTACGTAGATATCGGTCCCTTCATCCCTCATCGCTTTGGCGTAACGAGAAGCCGGTGAATACGCTATGGAGGGACGTCCGTCTTCTGTTGGCCCGACAAGGAGCATTATCACCTTTGCAAAAAGAAAAACAATCTCTGTCATACTTGGTGGTTTCATAACAAGACACTTACTTGTCGGATAAGGACGTTAAACCCTAGGCCCCCGGAGACGTGTGTATTTGTGTGTGTGTGTCTGTCATGTGATATGTCTCCATCCACCTTAGAGTGCTAAAGACGGTGTCCCCAATTAGTTGGCCTTTGGCCGGCTAGATAGACTTGACACCTAAATAAAGTCATTATTGTTATTGTTATTGTTATTGTTATTGTTATTGTTATTAGCTATATATTTGTCTGCCCACTTGCTAGTTATAACCCTTACACTGCTAAAAGCGATTTCACATGATAAATGTTGTGACTTTCAAACCAGAGCTTGAAACCCTATAAAGTGACCATTTTTTTGTCTTCACAAGTAGATTCAGAAAATGGGCGTTGTTTTATCAAAGTCTTTAGTTGGCAAATTTTAAGACTTTTTATGACTTTGAATTTTAAAAGCTCAGCAAGGAAAGGGCTAGCATTCATTTCAGGTTAATGAAATTAGTTTTGGTAACAATTAAAGCAATTTCGTCTTAGTAAGAAGACTCGGACAGCCCATATTTTTAGTATATACAAGAAGCATCTGATAAAACCTGCTTCTTACAACTACGTTTCAAAATGTCCAGTCTTTCACAGCCTTGAAATCTGTGGCCTCGTTTGACGTTATAGACGCAGAGACATGCTCAAGTGAAGAAAGACTGAGTCCCAGGCATCCTCACTATGTTGGTGTTTGAAGGTCGTTGTTCCTGACGGTGTAGTGGTTAGCATGCCTGACTAGAGAACGGGGAGACTTGGGCTTTTATCCCATTCAGGTCAAGACACCATGTTGAGAAGATGTATTGTGTATGTTTTTCTCTATTTCTCTGTGCTAACCTATTCCAGCCTCGAAACCTGTATTTCATTTGTGCGAAACCTTGTTTGAGGTTATTGAAACAGAAAAGGTATGTCGGATTGATAAAAATTACCGCTCGTGTTTATTCTTAGGGTTCTATGAAATGAAAAATCGGAAACACCTTTATGCTTAATTGGAACGATTTTTTAAGAGCTTCAAGGAATGCTTTGATATCCTTAATATCACAAGTAGTTGTCAAGATATTACGTATGGGTTTCTATACTGTTTATGTTATATCGTAATTGTGATCCCAGTTTCTGAAAATATAAGATTTGCTATTATATGCAATTCAATGAAAGTGAATGATTACATCAATGTGGGAATTTAGTATTAAACAGATAACATCGAAATCATGATTTCAAAATCAACGCAACCAAAACATAACTCTGTCGTTATCGGATTTAAAATACTATGCTTGCCTTTCTTGCTCCATCTCTCGCTCCTCCAGTAGAAGTGAAGATACCTAAACTGGCGAGTTTCAGTGCTTCATCGGGCCGTCTGTAACCTGCTTGACGAGTTAGTTTGTTAATACGCCTCTTAACGTCATCACTATTTTGAGCTGCATTAAAATTGAACACAACACGAGCAGATGAGGAGTAACCAATCAGTGACACTCGATTTCCGTTGACGTCAGATGATATTCTCAGTTGATCGACGTAGTTTTGTAGATAGTCCAAGATGTACCGCCAGTACTGGTCCGTGTAGTAAGTGGACCAGTCAACCAAGATGGCGACATCCAAGGATCGATCTTAGTAAAACGCAAAGACAGATGCAGTAAGAACAAAAATAAAAAATAAGTACTCCTAATAAATGGTATTATATAAATCTAAAATCACAAACGTTTTTGACAGCTTAGGTCATCTTCACGTTTATACCGGCAATTTTATATTTGATGACTGTAATACTAAAAAGCTTACACAAGTGCGTATAGCATGAGTGGTTACTGATACTTTCATCACAGAGGAAACCCTGGGTGATATGTGTAGTTAATGAAGCTTTAACTTCATCTTGTAGCGTACTGGATTATCCTTAACGTCATGTATATTTCGATTAATAAAAGTAAAACAACAAACAAACGGAATGTACTTGTTACATCAGCCAATAAGAAGCAGGTATTTTTTTTGTAAATGTGCTATTAAATGCATTAACTATTTTACCTCGTTGCAGATCTCCAGCCACACGCGGAGCAATGCTACTCAGAGTATTGTAAGGTGAGTAGTAAATCCTCCTTCTGTTGTATGTGATGTCTTTACTCTCTCGTGTATCAATGTAGTCTCCAAGGTTCAACACGTACTGAGCAACTCCAGCTTGTTTTAAAACTTGAGAGGCAGCAGCAGAGGAAACATAAGGTTGGCTATCGTCCGTTGGTCCAATGATGATCAACAAGGCCTAATCCAATATTTGAAAAACAGGAACGACATTTCATATTATGTGCAAATGTATTAAAAAAAGATTACGTCTTCTAGATGGGCCCTAGAAAAAAAACACTCGTGTTGAGGTTCAAGGATATATTGCTAAATATCATGTTTTGCACAAAAGTTAACGTTTTTTGGTAAATAAAAAGGTTGGGACACAAACAATACCAATATGACTTCCGAGGAAAATAGTCTGAAAATGTAAGCATGTTCAAATTGATACTAAAAATTGAAAATAGCTACGGTACTTATTTTTGAAAAAGACAAGATTACCCTTTTTGCGCCTTGTCTAGCTCCACCAGATGCAGTGAACAGATCTGTCCGCGCAAGATCTAGAGCCCTATCAGGTCGTCTGTAACCTGCTTGACGAGTCACTGTCCTAAGACGTTCTGTGATGTAAATCATGTTTTGAGGAACTTTGAAATTGAACACAACTTGTGGAGATGACGAGTATCCTATCATGGAGACGCGGGTTCCTCTTGGATCAGATGATATTCCAAGCCTTTCCACAAATCCTCTCACGTAGTTCACAATGTAGTTCCAGTGATCATCACGGAAACTCAAGGACCAGTCGAATAAAACAGCAACGTCTACATTTTTCAGTGCTGCTGTAAAGGACAAAATCACAACTCGTCTTTGTCAGGTTTGATCATGAAATTTACTCAGCTATCCATGCAAGCTCCTCTTTGCTACATACATTAGTTTTTCGTAACTTTTAACAAAAAAATCTATTTGCAAATGTTTAATTAACCCCAAATCAATGTTAATTAAGTGTTGTCTGAAAGGCAGTAAAACAAGACATGGCAACAACGCCTTTAGTCTTAAAATGTGAAGAGAGGTTGACTTACATCTAAACAATATTTTATTAGTAGAATGGAAATTTTGACATTCAGATTTAGTGTAGTTTTTACTGCTGCCGTTAGAAACAAAACAGTGATTGCAGTCTTCTTTGTCGCCACGATTGTGAATTAATAACTTCCCAGTTGTTATTTGTTGTTGCCAAGATCATCTGTAACAGATGTTTATTTACTGAGATAAGCTAATTAGCGGCAACTTTTGTAAAGAGGTTGAACTTACGACATTCTCGTCGAGACACTACTTTCACCGCTGTTTTCTGATTACAGGAAAACTGCCTCATTTTACACTCGTTGTCAAACGTTTTCTTGTTGTCTCCACAAACCGGTTCTTTAAAAGAGGGGCAACTGGACAAACATGCGCAAATTGGAGCTCCGTTGGAAACTTGACACACCGCATATGGTATCTTTGAGCAGTCTTTTTGTAAACACGGATCGCCTGAAACATAAAAACGAATCACCGTTTTCAAAACTTATCATCAACGTAACTTTCTTCGTGGAAATTAAATGCAAACTCGGGTCTTAAATCCGCAGGAACAAAATCTTACCTCTAAACACGCCTTCCACAGTAGATTCCAGAACACTGTTCAGTCCACGATAGTATTTGTACCATATGTTGGCAATGTTTGTTGCTATCGTACGGCCTTCATCCTTGTTGATCCTGTAGCCCGGGTTAACAACATAGAGATCAGTCCCTGCGTCCCTCAGTTCCTTAGCGTAACGAACAGCAGGTGAATAAGCGCTGGACGGACGTCCGTCCTCCGTTGGTCCATTGATAAGCAACAACACCTGCAATAATATTTAAAATTTGCTCTTATTGTTTATTCCCCATGAACCAGAAATCGGATTTGAATGCTCTTTTTTCACAAATTTTGTAAACCATTTGAAACTACTTGATCTACGTTAGGGGAAAGCATTTGTTGCAACCAATGGTAATTAGAAATCGCTATTGCTCAAGACTAGACAAAACATTAAATCTACTAACTGCATCCGTAAAGCAACATTTCTGTTTACATGTCCAAAAATTGTTGTTCGCTTCGGAAATGAAGTCACTTTCATTGCAAGACACGGACTTTTCAAACTTATGTCACATAAAGCTTTTATGTGGTAGACCTAACATTCCTTTCAATGGCAATTACAAACCAAACTTTTTCTTAAGAATCTTGTGGGATTTGCATTTTTGTTTCTGCATCTTCTAAACAGAATTGCCACTGCTTAATTGCGCACCTTCCTTGCTAAACCACGTGCTCCACCAGACGGTTTGAAAATGCTTGAGCTAGCCAGCTTTAGCGCTTCGTCTGGTCGTCTGTATCCTGCCTGACG
>JAOBYJ020108319.1:0-10392 GCA_025403565.2 Palythoa heliodiscus
ATAATGATAATGATAATGATAATGATAATGATGATGATGATGATGATGATGATGATGATGATGATGATAATGATGATAATGAAAGTGATGACGATGATTATAATAATGAAGATAATGATGATGATGATGATGATGATAATGAAAGTGATGACGATGATTATAATAATGAAGATGATGATGATGATGATGATGATGATAATGATAATGAAAGTGATGACGATGATTATAATAATGAAGATGATGATAATGATGATGATGATGATGAAATGGAAAGGGATGACGATGATTATAATGATGAAGAAGATGATGATGGTGATGGTGGTGGTGGTGATGATGGTGATGGTGATGGTGATGGTGATGGCGATGGTGAAGATTGTGGTGGCGGTGCTGATACGAAGGTGATGACAGTAATTATGACGAGGATGTTTTTATTGATACTGAATCTGTTCAGTCACTGAGTTTAAAGTTCCCAATGAACTGTTTGTAACCCAACTGGCTTCATACTCAGGAGATTGAAGAGATATACTTGAAGCGGAACTTTCATTTCTTTGTGGAGAACCTGTAGCAAACTCTCCTTGATCTTCCTGTATGTTGTTATATTCAGGGAAAGTGAACCAACTAGCCTCGTACTCAGGCGTGTGAAGAGATATACTAGAGGTTGCACTTTCGTTTCTTTGTGGTGAATCAACAGCAAAATCCGTTTGATCTTCCTGCGCGTTGGTGCATTCAGAGATCAAAGTCAGTTTTGAGCCACTTTCAACTTCACAAACAACTGAAGTTGTAGGCTGACTTTCTGTTTCATCTGTAATATGAAAAAACCTGGGTTAGAAATGAAATAACTTCTTCTTACCCGATAGCCATTGATAAACTGTATGTTTGTTTTCCAACACACTTTGTAAAATCATCAAACTTTGAAATAAGCGTCTCACTTTATAATAAATGTCACACTTTGTCATAAGTCTGTTACACTTTACAATGATTTATGCGCAAAAACGGTTTGTTGAGAAAATAATGGCAAAGGTGAGTCAATATATTTTACCCTTAATCCAGGTGGGCAAGCCATTGTCGAGACTTGATTGCTTTCTCTGTAAGGGGGGCGAGTGGTCAGGCGAGTGATGTTTAATGTGCTTTTGTCGAGAGTGTTTCTTCTCCTTTGGGAGATACCAATCGGCTCGCGGAATTGGTCCAATCTGTGTGAATAAAAATGCATATAAATTATAATTTAGAATTACAATATCCATTTCATTTCAATTCAATTTATTTTTCAATTCAAGTCTTTATTCAGCATGCATTGTCCTCAATTTTTTGTTTCAGAAAATTGGTTGTGTATCTAAACGAAGATATAGATTGATATAGATAGATATTTATATGAAGCCGTGCAGTTCTTGCTTGATTTGGAAAAATATTAGCGTGACTTTGGTTGAGCCATGTTTATATTTTAGCGAGAAAATTTGACAAGAAAATTTGATAGATGGATAGATAGATAATGAAAAAGAGGTAATGTTTAAGTTGTTACACTATTTACACGTGCACGTACTGTCACTAGCAAATAGTGCCATAACGAAAGAAAAAAGAGTAAGCAAAAAAACGTTGTTGCCGCTTTATTTCTCCACAACATCTCAATTATATTAAAAGCTGATTAGCTCATTTAAGTAAGTAATTTTTGTCATACACAGAATCTCTTTTAAGAGATTAAAAATATTAAAATATTTCTTACCGGTGTCGGTTTGTGTAGATTCACATAAAATTGCCCACTGTTGTCTCCATGGATGGTGACTTTCCCCATGATATCCGGGATCTTTGTCGGATCACTCAGTCTCAACTTTAAGTTGAAGTCCACAAATGTTGTTCCTCCGGTAAACATTACGGTTTTCTCTTCTCTGTGGTCAGCGGCATCCCGGTCAGGCACAAACCTGCCGCGAACCAATAAGCGCACTTTCCCCAGTGGTAAGGTAATTGGTTGAGAGCACACCTCAGAAATGAGGCCAATATCCGGGTTATAAGGCTGTGAAGAATCAAACAATGCTATTCGTAGGACAAATTGTTTTCCCGGTTCTGCAACTGCTGTCATAAGTCCCCTCAGTTGCAAGGAGACCAAATGGTCGAAAACCACAGAGCGACAGATCTCCCGGGACACAGAACTGGAAATTTGTTGAGTAAAAAATTTATGGTTGGCTGAAATGCGGCGGACCAGCTTGTACAATCCTCCTCGTGTGATTAGAAAAGAGGCAAGTCTGCACGTATCGGTCGAATGTGACACCTAGAAAAAAGAATCATTCATTTAGTTTTTATTAAATAAGAAGAAATATACTTAAAGACAAGGTAGAAGACACAGAAACTGTTTAACCAGCTAAAGTAGAAGAACATGATTTCTGAAAGGATTGCTGTCAACCTGCGCTAGGGTTAGGATAAACTGTGTTTAGGCACTAGATTACAAACTGAAAGAGTAAATTTATCCAGAAGGAAGCTGACACAGGCCGCAGCTCCTAACTATATACAGACGCAGTTGCAGTCAGTTTTTCATGTTCTGAATCTATAATATAAATGGGACATTAACATGAATTCTTTAGAGTATATAAGTAAGGTGCCAGTCTGCTGTGTGGGAGGCCAGGGTTCGATTCCCGGCCGGACCCTCACTCAGGGTCTTAAAATAATTGAGGAGAAGGTGCTGCCTTTGCTCTGACAGCTGCAAATGGCTAGACCTTCGCGTCTTTTCGGATAAGGACGTTATATTAAACCGTAGGTCCAGTCTCTCGACCCTCTATCGGGGGACTTAAAAGAACCCACGCACTTGTCGACAAGGGTAGGGTAGTGATCCCGGTGTTGTGGTCTGTCTGTACTTCTGAGGGAATTTCTTGATGATATTATATGTGAGCCGCTCTAGCGGACTATCTAAGACCCTCAACCGTCAAACCTTATACTAATCATTGTAAAGCGCCTTTGATCATATATGGAAAAGGCGCTATATAAATGCTCAATTATTATAATTATCATTATTATTATTATTATTATTCATTAATTCATTTATTCATTAATTCATTTATTTATTTATTTATTTATTTGTGGCCCTAGTAGCATCGTTATTATTATTATCACTACACAAGGCTAAATCGTCCAAAATTTTGAACATTTTATTGACCGTTGCCTTTTGCGGGCCAAATGGCAAACTTGCGGGCTGCAAATGCATTTAACGCCCGCCAAAAGAAACGATTTTCATTATTTGGCCACGAGTAGAGATGATAATGAGATAGAACGATAGAATTTGCTCATTTGCATTAGCTAGATTCGGAGAGCCTCGTCAATTTCTATGCAGGTGCAAGACTATGAGTCAACACAGGCTACGGCGTATACAAAACCACTGATGCAAACTTTGACATAAAATGATTATTACACAGAACTGAAAGCACACTAAACACAGAGTCAGACGTGGCTAAGTAGAAAAAGCAGCCGCGAAGTAAGGATACGAACTACACGAATAAGTCAGGAACTGTAGTTACGAAGTCAGTAGACGAAGCATGGACTTCGGTTAACTGAGAACACGAAATAGAAGAAGTCAAGAACGGAGTAGACGAAGCAATGCTGGCACTGACAAACTAAGAATACAAAGTTGACGAAGAAGTGACAAAATAAGGATACGAAGTGGACGAAGAGGTGACGAACTAAGGACACAAAGTAGACAAAGAAGTGACGAACTAAGGACACAAAGTAGACAAAGAAGTGACAAAATAAGGACACAAAGTAGACAAAGAAGTGACGAAATAAGGTCACAAAGTAGACAAAGAAGTGACGAACTAAGGACACGAAGTTGTCGAAGAAGTGACAAAATAAGGATACGAAGTAGACGAAAAGGTGACGAAATAAGGACACGAGGTAGACGAAGAAGTGATGAAATAATGATATAAAGTAGACGAAGAAGTGACGATATAAGGATACGATATAGACGAAGAAGTGACAAAATAAGGACACGAAGATGCAGTAGAGCTGTTGTTTTAGACCACGCGGTAACCCTTTGTGTTGCTAGTAGTGTCTGATCAGGTAAACTGACGCTCCCACCGCCTTTGTCTCTTTTTGCTGAGGCTCTTGTACAAACACAATTTCGCAATATTTTTTGTTGCGCAACGCGTTGCAAGAAATAAAATTCAGTTCTACTTTTCGCTACGCATTGCAGCAACTGACAACTCCATTGCACAGTGTAACACTCTTGCAACAATTTTTCTCGTATTTTATGTGTATTTTATACAAGAACGCGTGTGCTTATTTTTGTATACATCCAAAGGCTACTGACCTCTACCAACATTTTCAGGCGTTGCGAGACAAGGTGTTGCATGAAAAAGTTGCACAGTGTAACAGCGCCCGCAGTTCTTTAGCAACTTGTCTTGTAATATCGTTGCAAGACAAGTTGCTGGGAAAATTGCGCAGTGTAACAGTACCGTTACACTCCGGAACAACTACAAATCATTGACATTGTGTAAGTAAAACAATTGCAAACACACATAGAGAAAGCAAAAGCTCAAACGGCTTGTCTCACCTCCGGGGTACTATAGTGATGTTTCCACGTAATGCGGTCTTCATTTAATAATTGACTCTGAAGAGCCACAAATCTGGCGTTTTCTTTCAGAAAGAAATTCTCAAACCCTTTGCCCAATAATGGCAAAGTCAACTTCAGAGGCTTAGAAAATTTGTATCTAAGAGGTCTAACAAGAACGGCAGGACTCACAGTTACATCCAATGTACCCACATCTCCGTTCTCTCTTTTAACCTGAAGTGAAGGTATAAGTCGAACGATGGGCGAGACAGGGCTTTCATACGGAACATTGTACAATTCCTCAAGGTAGATAACTTTTAGCGTGATGCTAGTTTCACGTGCAATGCATCCTTGAGGAAGACTCAACTCAACTCCCCAGCGTTCCTTTAAACGTACTAGGCACGAAACTTCTGAATTAACAGCTTTAGTAACTTCTGGGTGTTGTGTAACTTTAAAACAGTACAGGCCGGTATATCTGCATAAAATGGTAGCACATGTTCTTTCCTCGTTAACTCGGAAACACTCCGAGTCTATTGGTTTCCACCGCAAGGTAATTTCCCCGTTCTTGGCTAGAGGATTGCCGCTGTACAAACAAACCAGCTGCCCGCACTGAGGCGGCCTTACACAACTGGGTAATGCCACTTTTAGCAGAGCGGCAGAAGAAAATTTAAATTCTCTCGGATACACTTGAATGATGTCGCCAATTCTGTGCTCATTTTCGTCCAAAGCTGGTTCATAACCAGGTTTGTTATTAATGCGAAAACGAAGATCAGAGACATTTTGTAACAATTTTGCAGAGTCCTTCCTTACACGTAGAAGAATTCCTTCAAATGGATCAAATATTGTTATATATTCCCCATCTGCGAAAACGTCATCTTCATGGAAGAACCATGCTGAAGACATTGTGCTGTTAAAAAACAAATACAAACTTCAACACTTACCGAAGTAAGATATAAAATTTCATAACCCATCTAATGATAGTGACGCAAAGCAAAATATTTGCCGGTTTAGTTTCTCTAGTTGGAAACCAATATGGCTAAGTTTAGGTCAGAAATAAGATTCTTATTTTAAAAGGGTGATTTTAAATTGCCTTGCACACAGCCTTATGAAAATACAACTCTTTCATAAATGTGTAATATTACAGTAAACTTATAGCGACTGTGACACTAAAGCAAAAGTACGATAGAAAATGAACAAGAATGAGAACATATCTATTCGTAAGATAATCTCTATAACTGAGGTGAATATAGAAAATGGCAGCATGTCATAACATAATTTCGTCGTTGAAGGTTAACAAACCGTAAGAAATGCACCATTCAGCTCAACTCAGGTCTGCAATTATGATTTATAGAAGTGGTCGTCCACTTTTTCAAAGATTATATTATATTAACGACCTAAAGCAAATAAACAAAACTTTCTTCAGTTTCTTTAGCTTCTCTGTCAACAATGGTAAACTAATTTACTGCCAAACAAATTATGGTCGTTTGCAACAAATTTGAGTGAGAAAACGAGAAATGTGATGAAGAACCCCCAAAATACACCACACATGAAGAATCGTTATATGAAACTAAATATTAATTTTCCTTATAACTTTTTAAAACAGATGGGCATAGTCTTATCAACTATCAGCTTTACGATATTTTTTTTTTGCATGTGTTTTCGTTGAGATCCTTGATAATTAGTTAATTTTAGAGAGGTTTTTTAAATGTTATAAAATTCGAAGATTGGTGTTAGACGCGAATTTTTTCCAGAACAGGTAATTGTACGACTAAAAAATTTGCTCTCGTAGTTGTACAATATTGGTTTTGTTCGTGGTTTATCAACCGCAAAGATAAACAAAGGCCCAATATCGACTTACACTGCAGCCGCCTCTTTCGTTGATCATTAACTGGCAACGGTTCACACTTTCTCTTCAAGTTATAACTTTGGCATAGACATACTAAAAAGTTAATGACCTTAATGGTCGTAGGCTTTGCCCAAATTCAGTTTCTGATTATAAACCTCGCAAAGATAGTTTTCCATAAAGAAAAAATATTCCACTTCCGAACCATTTCGCTGCATGCTTTATCTGTCAACCAATGCCTAATGGCACCCAACAAGTGTGTATAAAACGTAACTTGCTTATGAAAAACCATTTTAAAAGCTAAACATTTTTACCGATCTTAACAGATGTTTTTGCCAAAAATTTGTGCATTTGAGCATTTTATGAAATAAAGCTTGCTAAATAGTCATTCAAAATTTCATGGTAACCATCTTTGAAATTCAAAAACTGAAAAAAAATCCTGTAACAGCGCTTGCAATATAGAAAACAGAGGAGAGCGTTTCACCCACTCCCTAGAGACGCCAAAGACAAAAGACGAAGTAGCCATGTTGTTGTCTTAAACAAAAGATGTCAGGCAAAAATACTCAATATAATGCATGCATAATAAGGTTGTTAACTCGCAATACACATACACTTGACAATCCTTTTCATTATTTCTTTGCTGAAATAAAACGATCAAGCACAAAAAGACAAGATCCGGTCCAATACCAGGCAATCTGTTTCTTCTTGGCAGATTTCAGCCAGTTTAGTCGCAAAGAATTTAAACTAACCAAGAACTTACTTTGTGTTTGGTCTCTCAAATTGCTCCTCGTCTTCCACGAGTATTCTATGCCGTGTTGTTGTTCTCTTACTATCCATAACAACGAAATGATATCAAAATTAATATTTGCACAGTTTGGGCGCAATGAAAAGCTACTAATGAGTTGTGTATTGAAAGTTAACAAGTCCTTAGCAAACAAACGGTAATGAGCCAATCAATTAAAATTAGCTATTGAGGAAACTGTGAATGGGATGCTCGGTAAAACAGCTTCATGATGCTCTTGTAAACTAAAACGAGAACTTAGCAAATGAATAGAAACTAACTTCATTAAAAATTTCAGCAGTTCTTTAGAAAGGATTAAGGTTGTCGCTAAAAAACTTAATGGATTAGATGAGTTTCAATACAGTTGAATACCTGCCAATCATATGAAACAACATCAAAAACGAAAAAGACTGAAAATATCTATGATTTGTTCAAAAATGTAGGTAAAAAATCTTACTGATAAGTTCAAACGGCAGGTTTTTGAACATTTTGTTCATCATCAGAGTTAAAACTCTGATGATGAATAAATGTTTGAAAATGTTCAGTTTTAATTTATCAACAAGAATTTTTACCTATATTTTTTAGAAACATTTTAACTAGGCGCAGTATGCGGACAATCTACAATTTGAATGATTCCTCTAAAAAGATACTCATTTGTTAACTGCATGGAGCACAGCTTAAACTTTATATTCCTTAAGTTAACAGTTTGAGTTCTGTCAGAAGAGATAAACAGAAGGCCGAAAAGAAAGACGGATGTCATTTGCTGAAATTAAGTAGCCGACTAATGTCCAACATTCGTCATGGTATTTTACGCCGTCGAAAGCAGAATTCTGCATTTAGGCAGCACTTCGCTAATCGATTTGTAACAGGACTCCAATCATCACCTGAGCACACCAGATTGTGTTTTGATCCTTTAATTTATTACTCATCTTTATCTTCAGTCACAACCGATTCCATTCCTCCCTTCAATGAACGTCTAAAAAATTGTTCTACCAAAATGGCATTTCCTTGCTAACAATCTTAAGTTAAGATTTACGTACTCTCTTCAACACACTGCAGGTGCGCATTAGTGAAAGGAAATAAGCTGTATCCCACTATATTAAAGTAGATTGGAAACAAAGCCTTCATTCCAAAACCTGAATCTAAATTATTCTTGTCCAGTCGAATTAAAAACATCGCTCTAAACTAAAGTTCATTATTAAGTGTAAACGGTTTTTGCAAGTGTTAACTGCAAGGTCTAGCAGGCTAAGGCCCGCCACGACTCAACTAAGCTTTTTAATGATTGTAATTACCCCCCATATTTTTTGTTTTGTTATGAATCAATTCAATCTGGAACGTTTAGTAATGTTTGTGCCGAATTGAAATTTTCGTATTCCGACTGAAAGGTAATCTGACGGCAAAATGTTTTAGTGCGTGCATGATGTAAAAGCTGAATTGCTTATATTATAAAGCAATTCAGATTAAGGTCTATGCATACTGGAACAAAAATGTTTGAAATATAATGCCAATCTTTTGGATAGTAACTTTTGGATTAAATCCGACGGCACTTTTTCAGTTAAAGAAAATGACTCTTCGCAGTTGCTAATAAAAGGCAGACAATTTGCGTTTATTTTAGCGTTCAGAATTCAAAAGTAAACATTTTAAAAAGGCTTTTGTCTTTGAATTTCAAAAACAATGTTGATACTGATGTTTGAAAACACATAAATAGAGAACGAAACAAAAAAGTGTTTTGGTAGGAGTACCTGAATTTCCTTTTTTTAATCATAACACGGTACAAGCTCTACATTTCATCAGTTACAGCATGGACCGCCTCATTGCCAGATGTATATGGCTGGTCTCAAGTAAAACTCACCAAGTCTCGAGCTTTTGTGTGTAAAGCTGCAAATTAATGCAAGTTTATTAATTTTGTACATTGCAGCATATATTTCTTCACACAAGTTTTGGGAAAATACAGCGAATAACACCACGATGATACGAAGAATCCTTTGTGGAAATTTCTAAAGTTTCGTTTTAAAACGTTTTGAAAACTATCTACAATAAAGAAAGAAAGAATAATTTGGAATCTGCGCCAGTGCAGAATATAAAGAAGAACAATACAATTTTAAAACAAATTATAAAAATCCAAGCATGCAAAAAGAGATGTAAAACTAACTTTACATCAGTATTAAAGAGAAAACAGCCAGAGTTGTCAAAGCAAGCTGTACTATAACAGCCTCCTTTACAGATGACAAAACTTAAAAGGACTCCATAGTAACTTGTTTTCCGTACGTAAACATTTTGAAAGTAAATCCACTTTGCTGCAAAACTGCAAGCTACAAATATATCTGCGTGGTATTATTTTGATACAAAGAAAACTGGACGTCGAGTATTCAGTTCTGAGTAAGTAACTGTAAGCAAACCGCGTATAAGTTTTCTAATTACGCACTTTCTGATAACTGCCTTAAAGTGTAATTGTCGCACTTAGCGCTAACCCGCAAGCTGTCATTGTTGACAGATGTTGCGTTATAAAGTGTACTGTTTATTTCTAACTGAACTCAGATCGCGGCAGACCATTCTTGTTGGAGAACTGCCATGTCAAAGGGAGTGGAGGACTTCGAGATAAAGCGACTGAACGGCCTTAATACCAAACGTCGAGCGAGAAAAGAGCGCAAAGCAAATGCCACGGAAACTGTGAAATGCAGAGAGTGCGGACGCGTCTGCTGCCGGATCTCGGGCTGCGTATGCATCAGAGGTGGTTATCACAGCAGTTGGTCGTCATCGAGATGCAATGGATCACTATGATGACAATGTTGACTGTCTATTTTATCTGTTCATAATATATTTAACAATTAGTCCACGAGCGCGCTATGGATATAAGGTGATAGATATCCAACAAGCGCGTAAGGGAATAATTGTTTTATTAATACCAAACGTCGAGCGAGAAAAGAGCGCAAAGCAAATGCCACGGAAACTGTGAAATGCAGAGAGTGCGGACGCGTCTGCTGCCGGATCTCGGGCTGCGTATGCATCAGAGGTGGTTATCACAGCAGTTGGTCGTCATCGAGATGCAATGGATCACTATGATGACAATGTTGACTGTCTATTTTATCTGTTCATAATATATTTAACAATTAGTCCACGAGCGCGCGTTGGATATGAGGTGATAGATATCCAACAAGCGCGTAAGGGAATAATTGTTTTATTAAAAACAAACCACTGTTTATATGAGTCAAAATGATTTTTCAAACTTCTACTTCAGCAAAA
>JAOBYJ020108419.1:0-10391 GCA_025403565.2 Palythoa heliodiscus
TTATTATTATTAAGTGAGACGTATCAGAAATAAACGTAATAAACACTTGCATCAAATTCAAACTCAACAAATTCAAATTGAATTTGATGTGCAAGTTTTTATTACGTTTATTTCTGATACGTCTCACTTTAATAGGAGGTTGGGTTGGTTGCATCTCTGATAAAAAGTGATATGCTTTCATGTGACTGCGTGATGCAGTTATGAGACATATGCGTTTGCTGTTGTAATTTGGTTATGTGACCGCGTGATGCCGTCGTAGCCAAAAACCCACATTTCAACCTCGCTCACTAGAGTTCTCAGTAGCTCGGTAGTTAGAGCATCCGACCGGTATTCGGAGGGTCGTGAGTTCAAATCCCATCTGGAACTCGGATTTTTTTCCGAGTTTGAATTTGATGCAGGTGTTTGTTACTTTTATTATTATTATTATTATTATTATTATTATTATTATTGTTTTCGTTATTATGCTGAAGAAATAGCCTTTTCAATCTTTTAACAACAGTTATTCGTATTCTTCCGTGCATGCAAGTGCTTTCAACGCCTGGCTATAATTAACTACTTGAGTGTTTTTGGTTTTATAACGCTATCCGTCAAGCTTCAAATGTTTTCGTACTCAGCCTCACGAGACACAATGTAGATCTTTGTTAGAAAACTCAGTTTTTCCTAACAGGTTCAGATATCATTGGATTGTTGTTCAATGTAATATTCATTTGATAAATAAGTACATTTTCAGTCAGAACTGCTTTCTAATGCTCTCGTGAATAAAACCTCACTCGTTGGCAACATCATGTATGGTTGAGTAACGACTACAGTGTGACTTCACATAATATAAAATGCTCTATTAAAATTCATGAGCAACGTCTCAAAAGACCACTGACGTATTTCTTAACATGACACGTCATGGGATATTTGAAACAATTTTCTGCAAGTGTCGTAATTTATTTTGAATGTTTTCGCAATAGTTGCTATATTTATTACGATGACGTATTTTCGTAGTTGCTAGAGAGAACATTCTTCAAATATTTTACGAGCAGATTCGGTCATGCAAACAATTATAATTGCTATTCTTACTCAATGCAGCTAATTTGCAACTAAAGTAATTTATGCAAATGTGAGCAGTACACTGAATGGCTTATTTTGATTGGTAACTGTACATAACCTCCACTTCAACGTGTACTTTTAAAATAAGTACATTTATACTTTTACTTAATCATAGCGATCGTTTTGTTTGCCCGTTATTATTTAGAACTAAAGGAAATGATTGACAGACCAATTTAAAGACCTCATCGTGCTGCCATAGCTCGATGGTAGAGTGTGCGACTGGTGTAAGAAAGGTCAGGGGCTCGATTCCCAACTGGGCCTTGTTTATTTTACGAGATCCCTGTTTCCGCACAAACCACAATTTAATATTTGTTTTTTTATTTACTGATCACTCTTTACAAATAATCATAAAGGAAAACTCCGGTGTACTGTAGTTGCGTTTAGCTGACAATTAACAAGACAGTAGTACAGATAAGCTAATATTGAGAACGCCATTTTTCTACGGGAAATCTGTTCTAATTCCTGCTTCTTAGACTTAGATCTTGATAAAAAAAAATCCTTACTTCTACATCAATAGTACTGCATGCAACGTAAACGCGTGTGTGTCGCAAAACGAAATGGTTGTGCGCGTGTGGATAAGAACGCGGGAAATTTGATGTGTCTCAAAATAGCTTAAATTGTTAAATGTTAGTTTCATTGTGTTTGAAAAAGACTTTTGTCATTTATCTTAGGGATGTTGCCTAAAGTATTACGCAGTTTTGATCATTACGTGCTATTTCAAGGTATCTAGAGCTTCACGGAATTTTTTCTGATGAGGTTTTATCTTGCCTTTAAAGCTAAGTCTCGTCCCTGCTTCAATAAGCTGATGACTACCTCACATTTGAACAAACTTAACAAGTAAATGCCTGAATAATACCTCTTTAATACAATAATATTTTCCAAAAGTCTTCACCCATGGGTGTATTTTCGTGCTGAATTTTTTTTTGTTATCATCTTTATTGTTTTTGTCTTCTCAGAGTGATTTGAGATAATTATTCTACTCTGCCCGAGTTGATATTCCCAACAAAATTATGCCTTGGTTATATTAGCCATTTGGATTGATTAGTTCAGTGAACGAAGAAGTCGACACAATCTATTGTTAATTCAGTCATGACTGATCTTTTCAGAGTTTCCATGTTTTCACTGGATCATGAAAAAAGAGCAAACTACACAATTACAATATTATGCACTTCTCAAAAATCTGTTCGATCCAACCTGAAAATATTCAAAATAGAAAAACTACACAATAATTTGCCTGCTAACATCGCTTCTTTTAAAGATCAAGTCGACAATAATAAATGTTTGGTAAACTGAGAGAAGTAGAAACAAAGTCGACACAGCGTTCATTAAATTGCTTTTTAATCGTTGAGTTAACTTTTTGTTTCCATACTTTATTCTGTTTTTCTAATCAGTTCTTAAAGAAAGAATAGTTTGCTCAAAAATACACTTTGAGTTTGATTGGAGGCAACACGAATAGATGACGAAATATAAATTGAGAAAGAAATGCAGGATCAAAAAAGAACTTGACGAGGAAGTTTATCGAAACAGTGCTTCATCAAATGAATGCATTTCTTTCGTGTATAAATAGTATTTGTTGAAATAAATAAATAAATTAATAAAATAAATTCGAAAGTTTTTGTGCATGTGCACTTTTTTGAGGCAGAACATTTCTTAAAAAGCTCACAATAACTTAGTCACAAAGAGGCCGCATGAAATCTTCCGTGCAGAGCACGCACTTTGCAAATGTTAATCAGTTAAGGTTTTTATGAATTGATAAAGAGGATCTGAGGATTAAACTGAAAAGTATTCGGTTATCGGAAGGACGTAGAGTGTGGAAAACTATCTTTGGAAAACACTGATGAAGTCATCATATTATATGTTATGATACTGAATGACGTTAATACATTTTGTTTGCTTGAAAATTACCCTTTTCCTGTCCATGTTTTCCTTCAGGAAAAATTCCTCACTGCTGAATTTGTTGAAAGATTGACTGACTTCTGAGTCAATCTAATGAAAAACATAAGATATCAAGATATAAGAGGAATTCAGTTCGTAAATTTGTTTTAACACTATTATATGACTTCAAGAAACTCAACTTGTTGAGTATATTATATTTGAAACGGACTTTTGGCAACATAAGGTTAAGAGAATTACTTTGTTCTGGCAATATTTTAATTCTTTTCTTGTTGGGCTTCTGGATCCGTATTTCAAAAAGCCTAGAGACTAATTTGCGTTTTGTTTATTAGTTTGTTGAGCAAATAAAAATAAACATTTTGTCATTTTAAGTGTAAAGTAGCACAGCAACGGCTTAAAAATATATGAAAAAAAGATTTTATTTTTACAATTTTAAGGCATGTTAATGACTAAGTCGCTATCATGTGAAAATGAATAAAGCAATAATTGTATCTTAAGTTAAAAGAAAAAAGGGCATCTCTATGTATTTAATTTTCAGCAAATTAAAAATATAACGCCGTTAAAACAAATATCTTTCACAATTCCATTCCCACTTAAATTTTTAGACTCGACGATTTAAGAACAGTCAGTCTTTCGTGTATTTTTCAATCTTTTTTAATTTCTTTTATCCTTTAATAATCTTTGAATATGGAACTTGAGATTAATTCTATAATAACAAGAAAAATCCAACCCCTGTATTGCTGTAATATTTACGTCCTAAAGTAAGACTGACATTTTCAGTTGTTGAATTGTTCTAACCAAAGGCGTGTTTCTTCCATTTTCTAAGTTCATCTTAGGTTATTCTTTTATTACTAAATTTTCCAGTTCTCAATTCTGCCGAGAAATGCAGTAGGAAATAAAAAGAGAGCTTCAAAAGCAGCTAATAACCAGCAAGTATTTGCTTTTTACCCGGATAATGTTTCAAAACAAAGCAGTGTTCTTAATTAAACGCAAGCTTAGCTTGCCACCACTGAATATTTTTTATGTAAACTATTTTACTATACTAAATTAAACTTGGCTAGTCTTCCTTAATGCTCTCCTCAACTGATTGCCATGTATCTCTTCCATTTAAAGTTTTCAGTCGACACCTTGAACGTAAACAGATGCTCAACTATGATAGTCTACAGAGGAGGAATCGAGCTAGCTACAGATCACGATTTCCTCATCAGCTAAAACAAGAATTCTTCTTAAGGTCAGTTTTTTCCTCTTTTTACTACTTTCTTAAGGTACGTTTTCAAGGTTTTTAAGTGTTTGACTGAGTGGTTTAGTACGTCTGCAAAATGAAAAGTTCAGCTGTACAGAAATTAAATCATGACACGCAATCATATGGAATTAAGGACTTCCTCAAGGTTGCTTTTGTTCATGTTCAATTTGCTGGAATAAAATGAATAAGATAGATCTATTCTTAAATTGCGGATATCTTATGCAAATGTACGCGACTTTTAAGCAAATAATGTTTTATTTCATTTGATGCTTGCACTCGGTTTATCATTTACTCCCACTAAATCCCTCTTCTTTGAAACATATCCCAGCAAGCATTCGTTGCTTTACATAAGGACTTAGTAAAAACTCCAACTTCTATGTGTGTCTTGAAATCCCTTTTTGACTTAAAAAATGTTTTTGAGATATATAGTGAAGTTTGAGGTTCACTACAAAGTTTCCGACCGCGCCTTATTGCTGGATTTCCTACAAGAAGAGCGAGTTTGTTTTTTGTTTTGGTATCGGCTATGAAACGGTGCGTGCAGTTGGAGATTATAACTCCCAACCTTTGGGATTTGTGTTAATTTTAGTTCTTTACTTTAGCTGAAATCTCTCATTATGTCTAACATTAAAGTATTTTATGAAGCAAACAACGATTCACAAGTTGTGCACAATTATGATTTAATCAAGAAAATATACATTTAGTTGTACAGTACTAGTAAAGATGGTTAAATATGTGATCCCACGCACTTTATAAATAATTCATCTTCAAAACACATAAGCCCACAATAGTTAAGAAGCTTTTACAAACAAACATCATGAATTTAACATTACGACAAACCATACAAAATCGCTTTAACTGTTAGTTGCTGTTCATTAGTTCAATTTCTTTGATCATTTTTCTGTTCTCTGGGATTATCATGATAGTCTGAGGCAAAAAGTGCCACTGATAAATAAGTTCTCAGTTTTATTGTAAATGGATTAACCCTGAAGGTCGTTGTCTAAACAGAAACGAATACAAATTGCTGGGTGTTTGGCAAATTCCGTGGACCCTCACGTTTTTGTGTGACTTGTTTTTCTGTCAACAGCGTCCACATTCCTTCCAGCAAGTATTTATCTACTACTGGATCCAACATCCTTCTCATTTTCCTGCAGTCGAGAATTATGTTCTTCCATCAAGCCACTCTCTCACTTGGTCCATTCTGTAGCCCATAGGACCGGCCCCTCCCTGGTACACAATTTTGCTCTCTTGAACGATATACATTCGTATCGGTGCGGCTCCGTATGCGATGTTTACCGCATCAAGCATTGAATCCACAACAACGGGGCACATCAAATCGTAGGAGCATAGTATCTGTGCTGCAGCACATCTTTCGATCTGATTCTTGTGGCTGGGAATGGCATTGTTGTTCTGCAAGGATAATTTCATAATTACGAATCTGATTCATAATTCATAATTTCCGCTATTTTAGTCCATTGACTGGCAAAAAGTCAAAACTTATCCTGTGCTGGTTTTTAGACAAAGAGGTATTCTATTAAAGAAAGGCAATACGAGGCGGAAAGAAGAAATGGATTTTTAGTTATCTGCACAATTGTTTAAGTGGCTTTATGTACTAAGTAACCTATATAAATGACCTTAAACCAAGAAAAGAGCTACTTTTTTCACAATTGGAATTTCTAGTACTGAAGAAATTTGAAACCTTCACTCTAACAACATCACTACGATTTTACCTCAAACGTCCAACCATCCGCAGGATGAGCTTCTTCTATGTAAACAATAAGGAAATCTGCTGTATGACTGTACTCACTCGCCATTTGAGAGAACTGCTTTAGGTGTTCAGTAAAAATTGGACATGAAGCACTGCCGAAGTTCAACACCAGTGGTTTATCGGGTTTCATCCCATCCAATAAACGGAAACACTTATGTCCGTCTATGGACACCACCGGGCAATTGTATGCCTTGTTGCCGAGACGAGCCTTCTTATTCATGTCTAGAAGAACACAGTTGCAGACATTACGAAGCATCTCCCAGCTGAAAAGCGAGTTCCAGTACAGCTCCCGTGGAAGGCTGCTGTTTGTAACAGCATCAAACGTCTTGCATATAAAGGTTTTTAGAAAAGGAATGCTTTTCATTTTGGACCCAATGGTAAAAAGGACGAAAAGAGCGGAATACACAAGAAAGTGCTTAACACTTGCGGTTATGAGGAGCCAACACATGGTTAAGTACAGGATGTGTGTTCCCCTGGAGATGGCTTAATTACAAATGAAGATCTAAGTCTTTATCACAGCGTTTACAACTTACGGACATTTGGGGTCGGCAAAATAAGCTGCTTCAAACAATGCGTCAAAAGATTGGAGCGTAATTATTGAAAGATTCTAGAACAATAGCTTTGTCTCAGAAGACATAACAGTATTGGCCAACTCACGGAAGGAAATGACATACACTCCATCACTAAAAGGCGTACAGTACATTTTTGTGGATTACCTTCAGATCAAATGGAGATTTACTCTGCTTATTGCACTTGAATGAAGAAGCTGTTGATGCAATGATGATGTAATAAAAGAAAAACCTACAAAAGTGTATTGCATGATCTGAAAATTTAGCTACGACAAAATGAACGCTGTAGGTACAGAGGTTGTTTTGTATAATTATCACACGGTTCATTAGTCAGTTATCGTGACTGTGGATCTCACCATCAACAGCAACGACAACCACTTCGGTCAAAGAAGAAACTACAATCGAAAAACACAAGGTTGAAGTAAACAGAATGACCGTACGTTCTTCACGAAAAAAGCTCTTCTGCAGAAAACATGTACGTTTCCGGTTTCTTCAGTGAGAGCTAATTTCATAGTATGATATCATTATGTTGCCGTGCAATTAGACCATCTTAACATGCAAAGCACGAATTCCAGAAAGGATTAACCCATGCAAGTAGAATGCTACAATTATATAACCCCTGATGTTCAATAAAACTTTGTCCTTGGTGCAACCAACGAGATGTGGACACGTAGGAAAAGTTTGTTTGCAGGCCTTTCAAGATACAAACATATTTCAATAGAACATCCAGATAAATGTATATTGTTTGAAATTCTTTGCTACTAGATCCACAGCTGTTTTAATCTTTTGGTACGGTAGTTATCACAAGTGGACAGAAACTCGAAACATGAAAACTAGTTTCATTAATTTTCAGTAATGTATAATTAAACATATGTCCTCTTTAAGCAAAACCAATTAACAAGTTCGCACTTCGTGTGTCCAGTGGCTGAAGTTGTGGCATATTTCAGAATTGCAAAAGATAAACCAAATTTTCATGTTTCAAGAGAAATATATAAAGTGAGTAAAATCAAAAGTTTACAACGCATTCAGCAGCCGGGCTCCATTTAACCTATTTGTTTTGTATGATCACTTCGTGTTTGTTTTCTGTATGCGATTCAATATTTAGACCTCTTCCACCTTTTCAATTTTAATTATGCTTGCGTATTTACAAAATGAAATGTTTGGAAGGTGCTAAAAGCATTTATCCATTCTCGAGAAGCAGTAAGATTTTACTGTCTGGTTGCAACTATTTAATAAGTTGCTTTAACTTTACTAAAGGCAATTACACCCAAACCTTCCCAAACACCTTTCAATAATGCGGACTTATATCTATTAAGGAGGATTTAATTATGTAATCTTGATAGGTTTAGTAAAACAAATGCAAAATACTTTTATTGCCTTGCTGGTAACACTAGACGGAAGTAGCTCTTCTTATTGGCACCATTGTAAAATTCTCTTTGTAAAACGGCTTGAAGTGGCTTTTTACTCAACCTCTCTATAAATTACCCAGGAATCCTTACGTATTAAACAACTCATATAATATTGAAACTCAGCTACGTTGCTAGCGTGGTGGTCCTTGATGTTGTAGTGCTTAGCCCGTAGCACTCCTGACTAAAAAACAGAGACATGGTTTCCATTTCCACTCAGGCCATATACCAATTTTTTTCTGACGATTGTTGATTTAAATTATTTTTCATATTACTGAACATACAAATGTGTCCGCTCTATAAATCAATTTAATCAAACTATTCGTTGTATGACTAGCAATACTAGGAAACATTGTTTGTTTTCTATTTCCGGTTATTTGTTCTCCAGTGTCATGTCCTATCATTTTTTAAATTCATTCAGTAAGCTCAGGGTTCCAGACGAACTCAGTATGCGTTTAAACGAACTGTTGCAGTTGCGACATTCTGATTAGAATCCTATTTTGTTTTTGTTTCTAAACAGAAAAAGAAGGAAAGAGCACAACACAAAGCAAAAAGTTTTCGTGCAAATATGCTGAGCACTCCAGCGGTTATCCTCTAAACGGGTTCCTTTCAGAAACTGGTTACGGAGATTAATGAACCAAAGTATTTCATTAAACCAAGGCACAGAACAGACAAAGAAGTTGAGAGTTCAAATTATGGGAAAATCGGGGAAATTTAAGATGTTTAAGTACAGTAACCTACCTGATACCGAAAATGAACATTGTGAAAACATTGAGGTGAAACTGGCTGAATTAAAACACAAAAACTAAGGCACGTGGACGCTGGTAATCAGGGAGCTATATCAGAACAAAAAATCAGTGTTTGGCAGCATTAACGATTCTTTAATTATCAGTACCTTATTTTACGTGCAGTATAATTAACTGCATTTCTGCATTAGTGATTGGCCTTAAAAAAGATGAGCTGAACCAATTTCAGTGAACAGTACCCCGCTTCAGTTGGAAGTGATTCTTTACAATGGATTCAACCACCGAGACATTTCAAGTTCGCAAATAATCGCCTAAATAAACAAAAAAAATGCGAAGAAAAACAATACAAAAATAAACTTGGTTAAAACAGGAAGGGAAGTCGTGGAATTTGAAATATTTTATTACCCAATTATTAAAAACTAAACCTGAACTCCTACAAATGAGATTTTTGCCTTTTTGAAACATAGCATCGACGAAAATACAAGGCATACATAAGAAACGTTTGTGTCTTTTTTTTTTCCTTATTACTAGTTGTTGTTTTTCCTTTTAGATCTGGTATGTTGTTCTTAAGATCAAATTTTGCAGCTTGAAACCTTTACGATAAAATGCTTGGTAACTTTTTGAACCCTTTAAAATTTTAGTGCTAAGAGTTAGCTAAAAAGAGCCGGGTATTGTCTTAGATACAGAAAGTTTCATGGACTACGTGCACAGCACATACATCACCCATGTATGAAAGTGGAAGAGAGTAAGAAAAAGAGAAGTAGGTGAAGGTAGAATTGGTTTTGAAAGCTTAGAAAAAAGTTGTGACCGAAGAAAAGCTGCGGAACATTTCAGTTAATTAGAAAATGTTGAGCATTGGCAAAATATTATGTCAAGCGGCCATATATAAAGACGAAAGGCCGGATTAAGACAGTCTGCCCTGCAAAACGATGAGAAACGAAACATTTCATGTCACTGTTTCTTCTGTTTTACAATATATTGGAAACTAATCAGCTTAAAGCACGAATCAGGCATATTATTAATCTTCTGTTAATTCCTTAACTACGATAAAATATGCCGGTTCGTTTCGGTTTTAATGAAGCACTTGTTATTTTTCGAAATCTCGAACAGGTTTACAAAGAATTCGTCTTTCAAGTAAAACTATGAGAGTACTGGTTCAAAAAGTTACGTTTTTATAATCCTAACTTGAGTGTTTCCACATATACGCACAGCACGAGTTAAACATCAGTTTTTAATGTAGGAGCATGCTTAAAAGTATAATTTTCTTTTCGTCTTTATATGCATTCCTATTATTTTCAGGTGTGAACGGTTGCAACTCAGACAAAACACGCTCATAATTACTTTTGGTTTCTGTACTTAGTTTTCCATTCCAAACGATCGTGCGCAGAGAATCACAAGCGTATACAATCGCACCACAATGTGAATAGATTGTTACAGGTGAGATAACGACGTGTTTGAAACAACTGACTGAGATGATATTCGTTGACAAATGTGTTCTCCAACAAGCGTTAAATGGCTTAAGGTTACCGTATACCTTCAGGAGTGTTTTGCGTCAAAACCATACAGTGCGTCTGTTTTAAACCGTAGATACCTTAACCCATATATCAAATTAAAGTTTATAGAGCTGGCTTTCGAACTATATTAAAAATTTTGAATTAAAATGAATTTTTA